>CM065297.1:15838097-16035597 GCA_032871835.1 Dipteronia dyeriana
GCTTAGCTATTGCAGATCCCCAAGACGCCTTTGGTTGAATGTTCACACCTGATCCAACGTCTGCACTTCCTACATTCACTCCAGGAAATTGAAACAGAAAAACTGGAATTGTAACCTCTCGGTCTGCTATAGTCAGCCTCATGGTGTGCCTGACTGGCCAGTCTGCCATCTCTACGGCTTTCCTTTCTCTTTTACGGGCTGCTCCTTAAGCCTTCGACTGTCGATCTTTGCTTGGGTCGGCTCTGAGGCGTTACCCTAGCTTTTCATTGGTTCTTCCCAAGGGCCCTGTATCTTATCGTGTGCGCATCTTCAAGCAATCGGGGGGAGGCGCTGAGTACATAGACGAGATAGTCTAGGGAATGGGCTTTCATTCCCTCATGCTCTGGAACTCCTTATCCTTAACCTCGGTTGAACAAAAAAGGAAAAAACAGTAGTATAGGCCAAACCTGGCAGCCCTCCCAGGCCCAGACTTTGACCTTCTCCGGCCCTAGAAGGAAACCCCACTTTCCTTCCCCTAGCAGGAGCAGGCAACAACACTGGGAGAAAGAAGATCAGGATCTCACGTGTGGCAGCTGTTGGAACAAACTCTGAATCCAAGAGGTACCCAAAACTCACCACTCACTAGTAAAAGAGAAGAGAGAAAGAGCTAATTGAAGGCCCCGGGGCCAGAATGTGGTAGGGTCTTCAAGCCCCACGTTCGATTCTCGAGATTCATGGGCATTCTCATGAAGATCTTCGATCCAACCTTCGCGTATACTTTCTCTTAAAGGATGAACTATACCTTCGTTATCGCCACTCGCTACTGCTCAACCTTGCTATCGCATGGATTCTTGCCGACCCTTCCAGATTCCAATTCCTTATTGAGATCGAAATCTTGTTCCATTCAACCCTGTTTGGTCAGATAAGTTCCATAATCTAGCTTGCCGGGGTCGGGCTTTCCGTCTTTGGTCGGGCCGGCTGTAATGAATGATCGTTGTTCGAGAACAAAACAATAAGACTTCAGTTAAGGGTTTCATTATAGCTCTTCGCCTAAAGTTGTGATGAGGACGTGGCTAGCACGAGATCATGGATTGTGGATCCAATTCAAGTTCCCATTGGTCTAGTTACAAGAGCACGAGCCAAGAAGTTCCAAAATGCATTAAGTGGGATGATTCAAGGGATTTGGGCTCAAGCAAGCATGTGGAGGCCCCTTGAAAGTGATAAAAGAAATCTCAAGTCCATAACAAACATGATTCAAGTCCAAGAAAGTCAATAAGCGTTGGAGCTGATTTAGGAATGAATTAATGTCAATTTTATTTCTTGTTGCACAATTTTAGGCTTAGATATTAAGGAATTAAAGTCAAGATTGACTTCCTTGATTTGAGGCCGAACTTAGCTTATTTAAGAATGTTTTTAATTTGTCAACTTTCATTTTTCGTTGCCTTGGGCACAATTTCAAGAATCTTTGTAATAAATCTTCAGATTTCTAGGGAGTTCTAAGGCTGGTCTTCTGTAGCCTTAGTACTATAAATTGTACCTTTTCTTTCAATAAGAGGCAGTCGATTATTTCATAAAAAAAATAGAGAGCAATTTCTCTTTTGTTCTTTGAGAACTAATTGGAACTTATCAGAATTTTTTCTATGGCATTTCTTCCCTACTTATCAATCAAGTATCTCATCCTTGATTGTGGCGTCTTTCTTTTACCAAGGTTCGCATCTCGCTATAGGTGTTGGGTCGCGGTTTCCATCCAAACCAGATCATAGAACGGTCTTAGTCACAAATCGACGAGAATTGTATCAAGTTGTAACTTCGCTCTTCGATTCTTCGCCATCGCGATAATATAGCAGAGCTATCGCTCAGCTGCTTCACGTATTACGAAAGCCTTATTGCCCGAAGGGGCATGCTGCAAGAGCGTAGGTGAGTGGTAAGCGTAGGAGCGATAACGAAGGGCAGCGGCAGCTGTGTGGTTCCAGGTGCCGTCGCTAGATTGAGATCCGCAGGGTGGCGGGGACTTCGACTTCCTTATTTCGGGTGAAGAGAAGGGGTGGTAGGCTTAGTAGGGCTCGAACCTACAATCTAACCGTTATGAGCGGTACGTTTCAACCAATTAAACTATAAGCCCCTACGGATCTCTACATGCAATTTGCTCACTTCGGGAAGAGCGGACGGAAAGGGGAGGTCTTTGCTCTATCTGCTTCTTCCTCTTCCCAGGAATGCAAAAAAAAAGGATTTTCTTATTTGTTTATAGATAGATAATAGATATATAATAATAATAATATATATATATATAATTCTATATATATTTTATATATTCTATTTCTAATAATAATAATATAGAATTAATAATATATATAAAATACAATATTTCTTATTATTAGTATTAGTTTATTAGTTATTAGTTTCATTTTGAATTCTTATTGGTAACTAAGCAAGCGGCCCTTTCGCGACTCAAACTGTCTGTACGCTTTCCAGCTCGCAACGACTCAAACGAGCGGGGGCTCTCTATCTGCTTGCAATGCCGGCTATTCGCGTTTAGTTAAAAGTAGAAGTAGAGGGCGCCCTTTGCCCCACACTTCAAAAAAAGTAAAAATGTACAAGAGAAGTAAGAAAGAAAAACTTAGTTACGGGAATCGAAGTTTAGGCCGACTACTTACTTTAAACTTTCACTTTAGTATTAGTATAGCTAAACTCAAAAAAGTTGATTCCTACCCCCTTCCCCTTTTCTATCTTTTCTTCTTTTTTCTGTCAATGTTCCCAATTCCCAGAATACTAATGTACCCCGTATGCATACAGTTGCCCAACTACTTTCTTCCTCCGACTCTTTTAGCCACTTCCGCATTTGTCGTACTCGGGAGAGCTTGCTTCGTGTCAGAGCTTTTAGTAATGCCAGCAGCCTTGTGAGGGCTGGTTGTCTAGGGACAGGTTAAGGCAGGGCCCGCTGGACTTGCTTCTCATGAGATTGGGTGAAGAAATTGGAAAGGGGCTTATAAACCGGGCGGGCAGGCTTTTGGGCAACAGGGAAAAGGGAAAGTGGATGGAGGGTGCTTTCCAGCTAGAGTTGGGGGTGGGGTCGCTATAGTGGCTAGGGTGAGTCTTCCTACACGGCAGGACGCCCTGCTCTAGATGAAGCTGCGGGAGTTACCACCACATCCTCTCTTGATAGACTCGAAGCTCTTTATAGTTAGGCGGAGTTGAAAATCTTCTTTCAAAAAGAGAAAAAACCATTTATGACAGAGGAAGGGTTCAAAAAATATAAGGCAGTCAAAACAGCTTCAGTCAAAAATTGATTGGGGATAGAAACTGAGAGCAAGAGAGAGCGAGCTGTCTCCAATATATGGCGTCCGCTCGGTAACTCCATTCTTCTGAGGAGTGTAGAGGCAGGATCGTTGGGAAAGCGCTTTGTAAGTGAAGTGAGTTGAAGCAGGCAGAGTTCGAAAGGCGGAGGAGATATATTCACCTCAAGAATCAGAACAGAAACCCTTAACAAGTAAGCAAGTAAACTATCTTAACTAAAAGCGACCGATGTGAAGAAGTGACGACGACAATGCCAAGCATATCCCTAGCAGGGCTGCCGACATGCGAATTACGACCAAGCACTCCACCCCATAAAGGTCCTTCAGTTCGATCTCTGGCGGTGCTTTTCACATTGCCCTTGGAAGGATAGGACACTCTCTGAGGTGCATCTTTGTGTGTTAGTTTTGAGAGCCTTTACTTGACTAATCCTATGAGTGGCTTACCACGCCACCACTTTCCAAAGTGAAGCCGTCTTCAATCGAAAGGATAGATACGCGGCTACCAAGGTCTTCTCTCTCTTCAGTAGTCTTCCTAGCTACAATCCTTTAAGAAACATTATGTACAAGAGTTAAGTGAAAAATATCTTTTAGATTCTTATATATATTACAAGTCGGATCATGCAGACTGACGAGAGAGAGTCTGGTTAGTCTGATTAGTAATGAATCTCAGATTGCAATCAATCACCTCGCTAGGAAAGAAAGTCTAGCCATATCGAGAAGCCCCATCGGAGGATAGAACTAGAGTACAGATCGGGATAGCCGGGCCTGAGGCATAAGTCAATCTACGGGGAGTTCTCATTACAGGGGAGGTGATACCTAGATAGAGAAGAGGAAGAGGACTCACTCCATTTATCTTTATGTCTGGCCCCAGCTTTAAGAATGATTTGGGTTCATTCACGGGGGAGTTGTTAATAGAGAGTTCCTTTGGTTCGTGGTTTGCCTTGAGCACGAACTCGGTTCAGATGAAGACAAACAAAGATAAGACAGGGAGTGATCGTAAGTATTCTCTGTTACCCCAGTTCTCAATTATTTCGTAGAAGCGGGCATTGAGACCAGGAAGGTGGGGCTTAGTAGAGGTTTCTAGTGGATGAGGTTTTTGCTATTGAATTAAGAACTGCTGCTATTGTTGGAGCTGACGGTCCTTCTATCAATGGTGGTCTCGTATCATAAAAATAATATCATAAATAATATCGTAGGCCCGTCCTCCCATTCCTCTTGCTTTAGGTGAATTACCGGTGCTTGATGCAATAACCGGTGTGACAGTAGGAACTAAACTCTTGGTCTTATATCAGTTGCCGCGGTTGTCGGACTTGAAAATGAATCACTAACCACTGTGAGAGTCACCAGTGTAAGATAGAAGAATGCTATATAATCAGAATAAGCTGTTGTGCACGAATAAGCTCTTTTCAGGTCTAGAAGTAAGAACTCTTGAGTAAGCCGATTACCTTCTGACTTTCCTCTAGATGACGAAAAAGACGTTGTTTTATAAAGTGGTCCGCTTTCAATTGACATCTAGGAAGGGAAATCAACTTGCAACCAATTTTACGGGGAAAAGGCTCCAATGTCACCATTGAAGTCTAACTTAGGGGGAAATCGGATTGCAAGCAAAAATCCCAAGAAAATGAAAGATTACTCAAATCAGGGGGAAGGGGGTGCTATACCCCTTGTTCAAGAATGGCTTTTGTTCAATCAGACGCTCTTAGAAAGCTCTCGCAACCCTTGCTTGGCTCTTTCCCGACGGTAACTCGAGATAGAATATCTTATCTTAAGCATAAGAAAGCTCTTTGCCTAGTTCGGATCGTACCGTGGAAATCACTACTTCCGGCTTGAATGATGTAGTTTCTTCGACCTCTCTTTCTTGAGATTTTGTTAGTGTTCAGTCGACCGCACCGTGGGTACACTGCCAATATCAATCAATAAATATAAGTACAAAAGCAATCAATCAACTGGCATACCGTCGAATAGACTCTACCCTACCCTACAATCCTTTATTTCTTCTCTTATGAAATTTCTAGTGTTAGGGACTCCTGCTACTTTAAAAGCAAGGCTACGAACCTCACAGGTGCCAATCTCTTTATATATAAACAACTAAACTACCTTATATATCAAGTAAACTACCGTATTTTTGATATAATTAAAGGTTAAAATCTTTTTCTCAGTAGGAAATGATTTTCTAGAGTCATATTATTATTGGTAATATAATAAGTATTAAATAATTAAAAAATATTAATTAATGATTTCGAAGATTATTGGAGCTTAAAATACTGTGAGTCTATCTGGTCCCCTTGCTAGCACGATCGATTTAGATAACAATGGTCACGGTTAATTAATTGGATTGTTCAACTGTGTTACGAAAGTGACACGTATTTATTCAAAAATTAATTGAATAATGAGATTATTTGATTAATGGATGATGGTGATTATATAAATTACATAATTAGATTATTTAATTATGTTATTAATCACTAAATGGACGGTGGATGTTGATATTGATTTTTTTTGAATAAAATAAGATAATATGATTATTTTATTTTATTAAATTAAAATTTTGATTTTTGAATTTAAATAGTTTGAATTCAAATAAAACTAAATAATATATATGATATATTTTATTTGAAAAAAACTGATATCACCGGTTTTTTGAATTTATTGATAAAAAAATTGAATAAAAGATTTGAAAAAAGTTGATATAGCTTTTTTTCTTTTAAAAAGGTCATATGAGATATTTATTTGATTATATATATATATATATATATATATATATATATAATGAACAACACTGATACACCATTTTTTTTATCTCAATATGAAAAGTTTGCGTGAGAAAATATAAGTGGTCACAAAAGACAAAAATGTTTTGTTTTTTGTTTTACATGTGTGCATGAGGTTAAAATGAAAAAAAAAGGTCAAAAAAGTTTTGGTTTGTTTTATCGGTGTTGTGTGTAGGTGAATATGTTAACACAAAAAAGACAAAATCATTTTAATATACGTGTATAACACATATCAAAACATACGTCAGAGTTTGTATGAGATGTAAATAGTGCAAGTGTTGCATAGTGAAAACAAATAAAGAGTTTCTTAGTTTTTTTTTCATCCTCCATTCTACGATCCCGAGTCCGTGTCGTACCCATACGTAGTTATCAGTTCCGGGATATAACGAGGAAGATCAGTGGTACAGACCAGAAGCATGTCGAAAAGTGAAAGAACCTCTAAACGTTAGTATGATTCTATTTTATTCTCCTTTACATTGATTTCAATTTTCCTGTATATACATATATTTTATTATTGTAAAAATTTTATATGTATTAGTTTCGAAAGTAATTACGATCCTTAGTTCACTGGTTCCAAATCAATTATCATTTGTATAAAAAAATTAAAAATGATTTCCGTTACGTTATCGGTGAACGGGGTTCCAACAATTGGTATCAGAGCCAATTTTTTTCGGAATAGGATATTGTTTTAGATACTTCTGTATGTATGATTATTTAGGCATTGTTTAAATTGACTGTATGATGTTTTTGTATGTATAATAAATTTGTTAATTTACAAAAAATGATTGATCGTTAATTATATGGTACTGTGGATTTAAGGTTCATGGGTTGTATAATATATATATATATATATATATATATATATATATATATATATATATATATAATTTTTTACTGTTATTGGATTGTGAAAAAAAAAGTAACCTATATTGAAGACTTGGAAATATCGTGAAGAAAGATTCATGAGATGAATCGGATTGACCTGAACAAACTGGAAGACTTGGAAATTACAAGAAGACCAAGGAATACCTTGGGGGTATTTCTGTAATTTTAGATTCCAGTTTTTTTAGGTTAAATAATCCACAGTACTCGGTCAATTCATATATGTTTTATATTATGTGATGATAAAAATATTGTCATGCATACTATGTCATTTAGATTATGTGTGCCTACCTAAATATATTTGATATGTCATACATACATCATAGCCTAATTTTTTATGTATTTTTTTAATATGATTAAAATGGGCATATACATAAATTGACTATGAAAATGAGATTAGTTTTTTAATAGTTAAAAAACTTGGTAATTCTCATTAAAAATTAATCTAGTTATTAAAGTGTTTAATAAGTTAGATTAATAAGGTCATTTATTGTAATTAGGATTACTAAGATTAATTGCGTAATAATAAATTAACCGAATAAAGTGATAGAGTTTTAATAGTTAAAACTTGGTAAACACTATCATAATAATCTCACCTTAGTAAAAGGCTTACAAAGGCTTAGATTATTCACTAATAGATTAGATTTTTAATTGTTAAAAATCATTAGTAATTTAATAATTAATTAGATTTGGTTCTAATTAGTTAATCTGGTAAATAACTTGATTAAAGTTAGCAGTTTGATCTTGTAGAATCTAGATTCATTAACGGATAATAGAAAACCTTATTTATAAAGTAGTGAGTGGGAGAGGGATATATGACATATATATCTCGTAGTCTCAATCATTAATTCAACACCGTGAGATCCGAGTGGGGCCTCGTGAGGGCTTTGCTTTCGTCCTCCCTAAGGAAGGTTTCCAGAAAGATCAATACCAAGGTTGACTTCCTAACGGATAGGATTTCTGAGAAAATTTCAGGATTGACTGATCCTAAGGCGGCAATTCTCGAGTGAAGCTCGTGAGATCTGAAAAGGTGGGTTACACTCACAAAAGTTTTGATTAAGTTTGTTAATTAAAAATCTAACTAAAAACGATGGTTGAATGATACGGAATAAGAGTGGAATGTCTCGATCCAACATGCAAAGACTTGACCGACCCTAAGGCGGCACTTCTTTGTGGTATATTGGATTGTCGTGGTATAGTCACTAGTTTTAGGGTAGTTATGGTTCGTTAAACATGTTCATGCATCATGTTTAAATATATACCAAAGCACTCACACTTTTGTTTTAAATAAATGACTGAATGAACGTTTTATTCATTTCAGCAATAGTGTTTTTTGCATTACTTCAAATTCTCATAAACGATAAATTAATTGGTGATAACTGCACTAAGTGGAAACTAAACATTAATCCATTATTGGCCACCAAAGACCTCAAGTTTGTGCTTACGATGGAATGTTCTCCATCGCCTGCTACCAATGCCACATGAACTATTCGTGACGCATACCAGCGTTGGGTCTCATATGATGAGAAGGCCTGAACATAACTGTTGACTTCTATGACAGACGTGCTTGTCACAAAGCACAAAGCAATGACTTCGGCATTCGAAATCATGAAGTCATTGCAAGCTATGTTCGGGAAGCCCTCTGACCAAAAGCAATATGAATTTGTTCGTTCCGCTATGCTCGCTCTCATGAAGGATGGTACATCAGTTTGGGAACATGTCCTGAGTATGATGTCCTACTTCAGTACGGTAAAAGTCAATGGTAGGGCCGTTGATGAACCCAGTCAAGTGAGCATCATACTGAGGACTCTTCCGAAGAGTTTCGATCAGTTTAAGAGTAACTATGAGATTAACAGGTTAAGGTTCAGTCTCACACAGTTGCTCAATGAGCTCACTACCTTTGAGTCTTAGAATAAGGACTGCAACGGCAAGACTATTGAGACAAATGTTACCTAACCATTTTCCCCCAATAATAAGAAAAAGAAGAGGTCTGCTGGGAAGATGAAAGGTAAGCCCAAACCCAAGAAAGCCCAAACCCAAGAAAGCCCAAAACAAGAAGAAGTCCAAGAAAGGTAAATATGATTTACTTGTTCTTGAGTCATGTTTAGTGGAAGATAATTCTTCACCTTGGATAGTTGATTCGGAGGTTACTAACCATGTTTGTTATTCTTTACAATGGACTGATTATTAGACATAGCTAGATGAGGAAGCCTACTCAATACGTGTGGGGTTAGGGGATGTCGTGTCGGCACGAGCAGTGGACGTAATTTGATTACGTTTTTATAATAATTATATATTGTTGGACAATGTATTTTATATTCCTAGATTTACACAGAATTTGATTTCCATTTCTAAGTTATTAGAACAAAAATATTTTGTTTCTTTTAATAATAAGTCTGTTATTATTAGAAAGAATGGTCTGAACATTTGTTCAGGAATTAATGAAAACAATTTGTATATGTTAAGACTGTTAATACATAATACACTGCTCAACACCGAAATGTTTAAGGTTGAAAAACCAAAAACTAAACGATATAAGATTTCTCCAGATAATGACACGTATCTCTGGCATCTAAGGCTTGATCATATCAACCTTGACCGGATAAACAGACTAGTAAAAAATGGACCTTTAAGTGAGTTAAAGGTTTGCACATTACCTATCTGTGAATCTTGTCTGGAAGGTAAGATGACTAAGAGACTTTTTACTAGAAAAGAGCTTAAAGCTAAAGAATCGTTAGAGCTTATACATATAGACATCTGTAAACCGATGAATGTTAAAGCTGGGGGTGGTTATGAATATTATGTCATCTTTATAGATGACAACTTAGGATACAGATACGTCTACCAGATGCAACGAAAGTCAGAAACATTTAAAAAGTTCAAAGAATTCTGAGCTGAAGTTGAGAATCAATTAGGTAGGACTATCAAGTCACTACAATCAGATCGTGGACGTAAGTACCTTGACCAAGAGTTTAAAGACTTCATGGTCGAGCATGGGTTAGTTTCCCAACTCACAGCTCCCGGTACACCTCAGTAAAATGGTGTAGCAGAAAGGAGAAATAGAACCCTGATGGAAATGGTGAGATCTATGATTAGTTTCTCATCATTACCAAATTACTTCTGGGGATATATGTTACAAACAACGGCATACATTTTGAATGTATTGCCATCCAAATATGTTCTTAAGACTCCCCTATAGTTGTGGAATGGTCGTAAAGCTAGTTTACGATGTTTCTGCATATTGGGGTGTCCAGCATAGGTGCTGAAGAGCAGAAGTGGAAAGCTAGACTCTAAGGTTCTGGTCTGCCTATTTGTAGGATACTCCAAGGAGATCAGAGGTGGACACTTCTATAGTCCTGAAGATAACAAAGTATTTGTATCGATAAATGTAATGTTTCTTGAGGACAATTACATTAGTGACCATAAACCTTATTCCAAGATTCTATTAAATGAGATGGAGCTTGGTGAGACTAGTGCTTCACCAACAAGAGTTGTTGATCCATAAACATCTGAGAGTCAGATGGTTCCTGATCAGGATACATTACCACATAGGCATAGTGAGAGGGTTGTGAGACACCCTGAACGCTATTTAGGTATAGATGAGAGACAAGGTGTTGTCTCTGCTGATAGTATAGATGCTTCATTGATATTTAAGAATGCAATGGAAGATTCTGATAAAGAGGAATGGCTTAAAGCCATGAATCTCGAGATGGAGTACATGTAATCTAACTCAGTCTGGGATCGTGTAGACTTACCAGATGGGGTAAAACCCATAGGGTGTAAGTGGATCTACAAGAAAAATAGAGGAATAGATGAGAAGGTAGAGACCTTCAAAGCAAGGCTAGTGGCTAAGGGTTATACCCAAAAAGAGGGGTTCAATTATGAAGAGACATTTTGACCAGTAGCCATGTTTAAGTCTATTAGAATTCTCTTATCCATTGCTACCTATTTTGATTATGAAATTTGGCAAATAGACGTCAAGACTGCATTCTTGAATGATATCTTGATGAGAGCATCCATATGATGCAACCAGAGGGATTCGTATCTCTAGATCAAGAGGAAAAGGTTTGCAAGCTGCAAAGGTCCATCTATGGACTTAAGCAAGCATCTAGATCTTGGAACATAAGGTTTGATGATCTGATCAAAACCTATGGCTTAGAGCAGAACGTCGATGAGCCTTGTGATATCCTACTCATTGGGAGTGATGTGAGAGTGTTGTCTGATGTAAATGGCTGGCTGGCTGGCTGGCTGGCTAGCCAATTCCAAATGAAAGATTTGGGAGAGGCAAGTTATGTTCTAAGGATCCAACTTATAAGGGATCGTAAGAACAAACTCATAGCACTGTCTCAAACATCATAAATCGATAAGATTCTTATGCGATTTTCGATATATCGATATATGATACAGAACTCCTAGAAAGGTAATTTACCTTCCAGGCATGGAGTTCACTTGTCTGAGGAACAGTGTTCTAAGACACCTCAAGAAGTTGAGGATATGAGACGTGTACCCTATGCATCAGCAGTAGGTAGTCTAATGTATGTTATGTTATGCACGAGACCGGACATCTGCTCTGTAATACATCTGCTATATAGTAGGAGTAGTCAGTAGATACCAGTCTAACCCAGGATTGGATCATTGGGTTGCTGCCAAGACTATTCTCAAGTATCTTTAGAGAACGAGAAATTATATGCTAGTGTATTTCGGACAGGATTTGATCCCGTTAGGATACACAGATTCTGATTTTTAATTAGACAAGGATTTTAGGAAATCCATGTCTGGATCAGTATTCACCCTGGGTTGTAGAGTCATTGTGTGGAGAAGTTTCAAGCAATCTTGCATTCCACCATGGAAGCCGAATATGAAGCCGCTTGTGAAGCTGCTAAAGATGTTGTTTGGCTCCGTAAGTTCTTGAGTGATCTGAAAGTTGTTGCAGATCTGGATAAGTCTATCATACTTTATTGTGAAGACAGTCGTGTTGTGGCTAATTCCAAAGAACCAAGAAGCCACAAAAGAGGGAAGCATATAGAGAGAAAGTATCATCTCATTAGAGAGATAGTGCAGAGAGGAGATGTGATCGTCACCAAGATAGCCTCACAAGACAATCATGCTGATCCATTTATGAAGACCTTACTGGCTAAAGTGTTTTCGGGTCACCTAGATGGTCTAGGGTTACGAAACATGCCTCACATGCTTTAGTGCAAGTGGGAGATTGTTGAGGTTTATACCCTAAAGATGTAATTTGTAAATCGTTATGAAATAAATAAAAAGAAAAGTTCAATTCATTCTTATTGTTTTGTTTATTTTATAGCTTGTGCATATATTTAACCTCTAAGATTACCGGATGTAATCTCAAACTGTGTATATGATTGCCATATACGGATAGATACAGTAAGAGACGTACAATCTAAAGAGTCCATAGATAGCAAATAAAGCTGGGTACTTTATTTACGGTTAATCTATAGTTGCGGTCCATTTTGTAATGTACAGTGATTCTATCCTGAATCATTCATATGAGATATGAGAATGGAGGCACCTTGTATGATGTGATTATATAGGACTGAGCCATGATCTGTATGAATCTCTCACCAAGATCCGTTTATTAATGAGATTCATATATATCAACTAATGATGGCTATATATGGGTGATCTTAATTCTGAGTGTCTTGTCGACCCCTTCAAGTTAGATCGTGGTCTTTGATATACCATGGGTAAGGTCGGATGCAGTTCCCTATCAATATGCTCTGTATATTGGGATTATGGTTTGGCTTGTGGCTAGGAAGGTTTGTACACAATAGTGGAATCCACTCCTTCTTGTGAGAAGTAAATGGTAGTTCCCTTAAGGGTTGATTCGGGGCTTAGACAATATGAGCACTTTCTTAATTCCGTGAGGAAATATGATTATTGTCCATTAAAGAATCAACGGTAGTTAAAGGATATACGTAATTAGAGGGGTATAACGGATATTATGACTCATCTCTAATTATAAACTACTGTGGAGGATCACACCATATGTAATAGCTATATTTATGGACACCGAGTTGTATCGGTCTATGTAAAAGTGTCTACAGTTGAGAGAGTGCAGCTTCCGGTTTTTAGTGGAATAACACCAGAGTTAATAATCAATGAATATTAATTAAAGAGTTAAATTAATAATTTCGAGGATTATTGGAGCTCAAAATACTGTGGGTCCATTAGATCTCCTTGCTAGCCCGATCGATTTAGGTAACATAGCCCGATCGATTTAGGTAACAAGGGTCACGGTTAATAAATTACATTGTCCAATTAATTGTGTTACGAAGTAACACGTATTTATTCGAGAATTAATTGAATAATGAGATTATTTAATTAATAGATAATGGTGATTATATAAATTAAATAATTAGATTATTTAATTATATTATTAATCACTAAAATGGGGGGTGTATGTTGATATTTATTTTTGAATAAAATAAGATAATATGATTATTTTATTTTATTAAATTAAATATTTGATTTTTGAATTCAAATAAAATCAAATGATATATATATATATATACATATATAAAGTTGCAGAAAATGATCAAAAAGTTTATTGATTTATTATTTTTAGCCAAGAATTTATTTTTGATTATAGTTAGCATCTTTAGCCTTGAAGTGACTAGTATGCCCTTACTTTTATCTTTTCTTCAACCAAAATTTCCCCCCAAAAATTTTGAGCTCTTATTTTCTGAATCTTCCATTTTTTGTTTAAAATTAGATATTTCTCTCTCTCTCTCTCTCTCTCTCTCTCTTCATGAAATTTCTGCTCCCGAAATTTTTGCTCACAATATTTCTGCTCGTTCACTTCATCCATTTTGTTCTAATCAGGTTCGTCCACTACCAGTGCAAACTTCTGCTTGTTTTTCATTCTTTGTGTGTGGGTCTCTCTCCCTCTCTCTCTCTCTCTCTCTTCGTTCAACGTAGAAAATCTGCGCCCATGAGAGATCAGCTATTCCACTTCGTTCTGCTTGTTAAACTTTTCTGCTCTTGTAAATTGTTGGTCACCACTGCTAATTTCTGGTTGTTCAACAGATCTTTTTCATTCTTTGATCCAAAACCCAGCAAAAAATGATCTCATAATACATCTCTCTTGTGAAGTAGATCCGGAGCCAAACAACGTTCTTCAAAGGGTGCAAATAGTAATGATGTTTTCATTCTTATATGTATGGGTGAAATACTATATTTTGTATTGTTGACTTTATTAAGTTAGATTCCATTATTTAATGAATTTATTTTGAAGACCAAATCCAGTATTGAATGAATTTACATGTAGATCGATCAGTATTGTTACATGCTCGAAGTTACATGCCAATATAATTTGAAGTTACATGCTAGTTGAAAATAATGTTACATGCCAGTTGAACATGACTTACAGAGTTGATACTGAAGTTACATGCTACAAATTATATGCCTGTTGATATTGAAGTTACATGCTAGTTAATAATGAAGTTACATGTCAGTTAATTTAATCACCATATTCGGAAGAGTGTTTTCATACATAATTCCAGTAATGTTACATTTTAGAAGTTACATGCCAATTGATACTAAAGTTACATGTCAGTTAATTTAATCACCATATTCGGAAGAGTGTTTTCATACATAATTCCAGTAATGTTACATTTTAGAAGTTACATGCCAATTGATACTAAAGTTACACGTTAGTTAAAAATGAAGTTACATGCCAGCATATTTAATCAACTCATTATGAAGAGTGTTTTCATACACAATTCTAGTAATGTTACATGCTAGAAGTTACATGTCAGTGGATACTAATGTTACATGATAGTTAAAAATGAAGTTACATGCTAGCATATTTAATCAACTTATTATGAATAGTGTTTTCATACACAATTCCAGTAATGTTACATACTAGAAGTCATATGCTAGTTGATATTAAAGTTACATGATAGTTAAAAAAGAAGTTACATGCCAGCTCATTTAATCACCATAATTGGAAAACTGATTTCTTTCACTATTCCAGTAATGTTACATGCTAGAAGTTACATGCCAGTTGATACTGAAATTACATGGTAGTTAAAAATTAAGTTACATGCCAGCATATTTAATCAACTCATTATGAAGAGTGTTTTCATACACAATTCCAGTAATGTTACATGCTAGAAGTTACATGCTAGAAGTTACATGCTAGTTGATACTAATGTTACATGCTAGTTAAAAATGAAGTTACATGTCAGCTCAATTAATCATTATAATTGGAGGACTGATTTCGTTCACTATTCCAATAATGTTACATGCTAGTTGATACTGAAGTTACATGCTAGTTGATACTGAAGTTACATGCTAGATATTTAATCAATTTATTATGAATAGTGTTTTCATACACAATTCCAGTAATATTACATGCCAGTTGATACTGAAGTTACATGATAGTTAAAAACAAAGTTACATGTCAGCTCATTTAATCACTATAATTGGAAAACTGATTTCATTCACTATTCCAGTAATGTTACATGCTGGAAGTTACATACCAGTTGATACTGAAGTTATATGCTAGTTAAAAATAAAGTTACATGCCAACATATTTAATCAACTCAGTATGAAGAGTGTTTTCATAGACAATTCCAGTAATGTTACATGCCAGCTGATACTGATGTTACATGCTAGTTAAAAATGAAGTTACATGCTAGCTCATTTAGGGTTTGGTATTGCTTCCCCAGCTGCTTTTGGAGTCAAAAGTGATTCTGGGCCTCAGACAGGGTGTTTGGTAAAATCGTGAGGAAGTGCTTTTGGTCACTTTTAGCTTCTCCCAATTGAGTTTTTGAGAAGCTACAAATACATGCTTTTAGATTTTGGCTTCTGCTTTTCGAAAACATGCTACAGTGATATTAAATTAAATTTTACTAACTTTCCAACTTTGTCCTTGCCTTTAACGAAATTTAACAAAAAAAAAATTGGGTTTATATTTTTGTACCAAAAAAAATGTTTCCATAATTAATTCAATAAAGTAAAATAAAAATGAAATAAAAAATAAAGTAGAATAAAATAAAGAAATAAAGAAATAAAGAAATATGACTAATTAATTAAATAAAGTAGAATAAAAAATAGGGCTAATTAATTCAATAAAATACCATAATTATATAACACTTAACACTAAATACAAATAAACAAGAAAAATATAAAGTATATCAAATTAGTACCATTTAGATGTCTTTGTCCTTTTAGTAATTTTACACACTCACAACACTTTTTATATCAGTTTACCAAACACATTGAAATTGCTTTTAGTTCTCACAGCATTTTTAAAAATCAGTTTACCAAACACTCAGCTGATTCTTCCCACAACAATTCCAAAAGCAATTTCCCCACAGTAATTTCAGAAGCACTTCTCCCCACAGCACATCAATGCCAAACTGAGCCTTAATCACCATAATTGGAAGACTGATTTGATACACTTTAAAGAACAAGATTCGAGTATCGTTCATTTCATACACTTCAAAAACAACGATGATGCATTTTTTGGACTTGCTTTTGCTTTGAAACTTTATTGTTTAACAAGTGTAGCTTTTAGGTATGTTTTTGCCATAACAAGTTTTTTATTAGTTGAAGATCATTGTAAATTTTTTATCAACTTGACTAACACTAATGACAAACCATGTTCATTCAATTATAACACACCCAACATTCATTCTAAGAGAAAGAAAAATAACAAATAGATAAATAGAGTTCTTGATTGATTTGGGATGCAATAACAAGTCAACTGTTACATTGTACTACATTATAGTTATCAATTTGTTGGCACACAATTTTAAAAGAAATATCAAGTTCCATATCTTTCCTAGAAAGGAGTATGATTCATTACCCCATCCCCAATTACAGTTTTCAAACAACGAACATGCCGTATGAAACATAACAACTTGCATTGTCTTTTTGAGGTGGACACTTTTTTTTCGGCCCCAATCGTGCCACATGAAACATCTTTTATGAGAGCCTGAGAGGTATTTGAAATATCCAGACTTATGCAATATGGTTGGAACGAATCAATGAAGTACACTGTAAGAAAACATTTAAAATCTGAAAATTGGAAACACTATATTTAGTATAGAAAGACATTGATTCCATATTAAAATTCCAGTATTTTTACATGCCAGAAGTTACATGCAAGTATAATTTGAAGTTACATGCTAGTATAATTTGAAGTTACATGTCAATTGAATATGACTTTCACAGTTGAAAGACTCTGATTCCAAATTAAAATTCAAGTATGATCACATGCTAGAAGTTACATGCTAGTATAATTTGAAGTTACATGCTAGTTGAATATACCTTTCACAGTTTAAAGACTCTGATTCCAAATTAAAATTTCAGTATTTTTACATGCTAGGAGTTACATGCCAGCATAATTTGAAGTTACATGCCAGTGTAATTTGAAGTTACATGTCAGTTGAAAATGAAGTTACATGCCAATTGAACATGACTTTCACAGTTGAAAGACACATATTCAAAATTAAAATTCCAGTATGATCACATGCTAGTATAATTTGAAGTTACATCCTAGTTGAATAAGACTTTCACAGTTGAAAGACTCTGATTCCAAATTAAAATTCCAGTATTATTACATGCTAGAAGTTACATGCCAGTATAATTTGAAGTTACATGCCCGTTGAACGTAACTTTCACGGTTGAAAGACACTAATTTCAAATTAAAATTTCAATATTATTACATGCCAGAAGTTACATGTTAGTTTAAACATGACAAAGTAAAAAACTTCACAACTAAGGCACCAACTTAAACAACTTCATATATTTCAAAAAATTTAAATACAACGATGATGTACCAATAAAGTTATCAATCTGATGATACACTATTTGCAAATATTTCTAGTGTCATTTTCTCCATGAATTTGGGCACATTTTTAGTTCCTCATCCTAAAAAACGTTTATGATGCAACAACATATCTATCGACATATGAAAACACCACAAGTATCATTGTCTAGTTGTATCGTTGAACACCAAACATCGTCCCATTGGGTGGCATACCTTTCCAGTGAAAATATCTGGACTTCTGTAAAATGACTGGAATGAAACGTAAAATTGCTTCTGACATTTGGAAAACAACTCCAAGTATTTTCAAAGTCACTGTACAATTGAGGACCTAAAAATGTAACAACCAAAATTAGAATTTGATAAATAACAAAAAGGATCAGGAGATAGATTTAGACATTAAGGGCAATTCAACTCCACAAAAAAAAGAAACAAATTTGGAGAGCAACAAAGCAACAGAGAATAGGAGAAGCAACAGAGTAACACAAAGAGAAAGGTATGTGCTTTCTTTTTGTTTTTTTGTTTTACTTAAAAACAAAATGAGTCATGGAAATGACACTAATTTAAGTAGCCATAAGTCATTTAAGATAGTTATTCAGATTACCTACAGAGGAGAATACATACTTAATAATCAACAACTTGAAACAATATGAAGTTGGATACCCTAACTTAAATCCTGATTAACTCACTTCTAAATCTTCATTCTTTTTTATGTAGCAACTCATGCAATCAGCTAGATATGGAAAAATATGAGGTTATGGGGATAAAAGTTTAAATGATCCACGCAAAGACTTGATCAAGCCACTTGGACTTCCAGCTAGATTACTTCCAATATAACATCATAACCCAGATCAGGTAGGAGATCTAGTTTAAAGATCACATAAAAAATATCTAAACCACACATCCACCACCCCATGGAAAGATTGATTATCACTATTGAATAAAACTTCCAATGTCTTAAAGCTATTCAAAAAGCCACATAAGGAAGACCCTTATCAGTACACAACACTATTTAATGTTAAAAATTCCATTATATCATTGCTCATTGAATAATAAATTTTCATCCAGTTCCAAAAATTTCAACCCCAAACTATATAGACAATTCTCCATCGGAACAAATTTACAACTTCAAATCAATATAGTGTACAAGATTAAGACAATTCTGGACAACAACCAATGAAACTGGTATGAGATTTGTTCCTAAAAAAGTTTTCTCAACAGCAAAACAAACCATGAAAGAAAATTCACTCCATAATCTACTTTAATTAGTAACTATCAATTGTAACAACATATTTAGAGAAAGATAATGTAATCAAGAATCTATTTGGTTTACGAGAAAATTGATTCTTGGAAACTAAACAATAGCGAGGAACATGAGAAATTTACCTGCGTCTCCGGTGGCTTCGACAAAGAGAGAGGTGCGAGGCGACAACGAGAGGCTACGACGACGAGAGAGGTGCGATACGACAGCTACCAGCAGAGATGTAAGGCAACGACAAGAGAGGTGTGAGGTGATGACGAGTGGCAGCGACAATGAGAGGTGCGAGGCGACGACGAACTCTTCTCCTCCTTTCTCTCTCTTTCTTGTTTTTTACTTGATGTAATTGTAACCCTAACAAAACCGTTAGTTTCAACTTTCAACCATAACAAAACAAAATCTTGTTTTTACTGCTCACTTAATTTTTTTATTCTAATTTCAAATCTAGGGTTTTTTGTCCAAAAATGGTTAAAATTGATGAAAACAATAAAAACTATATTAATGACTAAAAGCAATAAACAGATAAATTTTGTGGTTACTTATGAATTCACCCCAATATATATATATATATATATATATATATATATATATATATATATATATGAACAACACTGATGCACCATTTTTTTATCTCAATTGAAAAGTGTGCTTGAGAGAATATAAGTTGTTCACAAAAGACAAAAAGATTTTGTTTTTTGTTTCGTATGTTTGCGTGAGGTTAAAAAGAAAAAAAAAGGTCAAAAGAGTTTTAGCTTGTTTTCTTGGTATTGTGTGCAGGTGAATATGTTCAACACACAAAAGATAAAAGCATTTTAATGTATGTGTATAACACTTTTCAAAATATACATCAGAGTTTGCATGAGATGTAAACATTGCAAGTGTTGCATAGTGAAAATAAAGAAAGAGTTTTTTACTTTTCCTTCATCCTCCATTCTAATATCCTGAGCCCGTGACGCGTCCACACGCAGTTACTAGTTCTGGGATATAACGAGAAAGATCAGTGGTACAGACCAGGAGCATATCGAAAAGTGAAGGAGCCTCCAAACGTTGGTATGATTATATTTTATTCTTATTTACATTGATTTCAATTTTCCTATATATACATATTTTTTATTACTGTAATAATTTTATTTATGTATTAGTTCCGAAAGTAATTACGATCCTAAATTCACTGGTTCCAGATCAATTATGATCTGTATAAAAAAATTAAAACTGATTTCCGCTGCGTTACCTGTGAACAGGGTTCCAACACCACATACTCCTCAAACTTCAATGTCGAAGCCGCACTCATATCAACGATACGTTTACTTTTTTCATTTCCTACACGATCTTTTGAGGCCTTTCTTCCCATTGGTTTTTTCTAAGCCAACAAAAGTATCACCTACTTCATCATCACCTAAATTGATTGAATCTTAAGTTGAAGGAGAAGAAGTTGATGAACTAACATTTTTGAAGCTTTAGTTTTTTTGTGAGAGTTGTAGATAAGCCACTTTGGTGCGAACCTCAATTCATTCCAACAATGTATAAATTGAAATGATGAACCTTTGATACTCTTATATAGTTCCATTGCATTACAAATCTAGTTAAAAAAACATTATAACAATTTAAACGATTTACTATAATTGAAATAAAACAAATCAACATTTACTATAATTTAAATGAGATTACCTTATCTTGGTCATGGAAACCAATTTGCGACCTTGCTTCAATTTGAGCATAATTACCACAAAATTTATTTACCGCAATTTGAATTATTGACCAACGTTTCATTAAAAAAGTAGAATTACATGTCGATTCAAATTTCTTGTGCTCATGGAAGTATAGGTGCACTCTATCCCAATATGTGACACTTTTTTGCTTGTATTGTATCAATGCTAATGTTGTGATATGCGGATATAAGTAAGATATCTTCTTCGGTCATAAAATTTTTGGTGCATCTTCTTTGGTTGGATCCCTTTTCAATATTTTGAATGGCTTCAGATTGATTGAAATATTCATTCGGCAAGCCATAAGTCGAATCTTCGTTCAAAAGATTAACGAAATACGAATCACCTTGAGAATCTATGTACACATAAAAAACAATTCAAATAAGTTCTCACAAAATTATTATTTCAAGTAAATGTAAACTAAAACAATACATGAATAAAATTACAATGGTATAAAATAATTAATAATTTACCAAAAATATTTATTATAAGTACACAATTAAACTAACATAAAAAGAAAATAGGCTACAAAACATAATAATACCTTGATAAATTGGCAAAGAAGAATTGGATTGATGAAAAATTCATAGCTGAAAGTTTAATTAAAACTAACATTGTTCAATAGTATTTATAGACAAAAAATAATAATGAAATTGGGTTAAAAAAAAAGATAGCCGTTGGTGTTACAACAAGGCTGTCACACTTGAGTTGAACTGTACAACAAGAGACGTTGGTGATGTATAGAGGAGACGTTGGAGGTTTAAAATAGAAATAATTGTTGGTGCAAAAAAAAAAGAGTTGAACTGTGTTGACAATTAAATAAATATAAATAGTTGACAAGTGGAATAATATAGGGAGTGAAAAAAATACACGGAGTGAGATAGGGAGCCTTAGATTTATGGAGCCTTTGGTTAGAAAAATATTTAGGGAGCATGTTGGAGCACTTTCCGATCGAGACTCCCTAAATATAGTCAAAGACATCCTCTTTTTCGGTCTATTGGAGATGCTCTTAGTACTTACTCATTTTCTACTTCTCTAGTTTCTCTACCTCTCACTTTATTCTTTGCCTCTTATTTCCACCGTATCTTTCCACCTCTCTCTTTCTTCCTTTTTTTTTCTTTTCTTCCCATCGAATTCTCTACATCTCTGTTTCGAATTTTTAGTAAACATTTTCGAAGTTCACCATTGAGCAACTCAAACCTAAGTTGAATCTTGTTTAAAGCTTCAAATCTTCATCAATAACAAGGGTTTCTTCTAAGGTTAGTTTTTTTTTAAAAAAAAAAAACTCATTACTTTATACCATCAAATGTGTGTATTATTGTTGTTTATTTTTGTGAAAATAGTTTATATGTACATAATAAAGCAGTTGAAATGGTGGAAAATGTCACTATTTTTATGTTGGATTTTGAGAGTATCAATAAATTAATAAGTTAAGTTTAAAAGCATTAATGGACTAAAATACCATCATCCCTTTCTTTTATTACGTTTGTATCATTTTTAGTTTTTTTTTCTAAAAAAAAACCTCAATTGATGGAGGACCTCCATCAATGGAGGACCATTGGTCCTCCATCAATGGAGATGAAAGACCACCATTGGAGGTCAGTTCGAAATTGGCTTCCAATGGAGGTTGAAATTGCGAAATCGACTTCCATTGGAGGTCGACCTTTAATGGAGGTCTCGATGAAGAAGATGACTCATTTTTACCCATAAAGTCTTAAAAATTGAAAAATATATCTAATAAGTATCAGAAATGTCTCGAAAACTACCTGATAAGTCTTAGAAACACCAAAATAAGTCTTGAAAACACTAAAATAAGTCTTGAAAAACATGAAAAACAAGTCTCAGGAAAAAAAGCGTGATACTTAATCTATGTGTTTTAAGGGTATTTTTATCAAATCTACACTTTAGGTGCTATTAAAACTTAAATTATTAATTTGGTGATAGTCTTAAAACTCACTCTTTAAAGAGTGCTATCAAATTTTTGAACCCTAATAGAGTATGAGTCTTGTTTGAATTTGATGTTGTTGTGGTCGATTTACCATTGTTGCTTTGAATCTACACAATTTATAGCCTTTTTTTTTCAAAAACGTTGACAACACTGTTTTCTCAACGGTGTTTGGATTTCTCAATTGAGGTTGGATACATGTAGAAATATACTATTGGTTTCTCAATTATTTTATTTTGTTTCTAGAATTCCAATAGACATTTGGATGTTCGCAACGCCGTTTGAAAGTTCGTAATATTGTTTGGAAATATAGATTTGTAAACAACACACCTTAAAATTGATAAGAGTAATACCCAAATGAATAACTTTTGCAAAAGTTTCAAAAAAGGGGTTATGTTGTAACTTGACCCATAAAATAAAAGTAATACTTTTAACAATTCAATAAATATTTTTCTACACTCTATTTTAATAAAATCCTCTTCCATTAACATAGCTTTGGTAAGCATCCAATAGACGATGGTAGAAAAGTAAAATACAAGTATGTTGACGGTGATTTTCGGATGGATCACACGTTGAACAGAATGTATATGAAATCACACAATTACTAACAAGTTAAAAGAAACAAGAGGATTTTATGTGGTAAAACCCCAAGAATGGGGAAACGTCCACGGCTGTCGGAAACCGGCGAGGAAAGAACTTCATTATGAATAATCAATTACACACTCAATCTCTCGTGTTCTCAAGAATCTTTTTTTTTTCTCTTTTTTCAACCCTTCATGAGTATTATTAAGGTCTATTTATACATGCATAGAACCCTAATTCATGCTATACAAGTAAATGGAGTTGATATGTTTGAGTCATTTTATTCTTCTTTCTTGTTTTACGTTCTTCACGCATTAGATCCCTTGCCTAATTTGGACTCTGTCATCGATGGGGAAACTCGCTTCCCTATCAAAGTGTGCTTCGAGACACCTTATTGGAGTAAGATTCATTCTGTAAGTATTTGATAGTCTCCACATGCTGTTCTGCCGATCATCTACCAAAACCCGACCAAGCTTTATTCACCCTGATCGGTTATTCAATCCCGATCGGGGGTTTTGTCCTGACCGTCTCAATAGCCCCGACCGGTGTCATGAGACCATCTTTGGTTAGCTTCGGTAGGTTCAGGAAGGATGACTTTTTGTGACATGGCATCTATATCTCCTGTATCTTTAGGTAATTACGCTGACTTATAATTCTTTAGATTTTACCAGTAACGGTACCCCTTTAAACATACGGGGTTAGATAAATAATTATCACAAATAGGGCACGTTCGGTTGCGTATGTTTAATTCAGTCTATTATTTTTGTTTTGTAATCCATTAATGCCATTTTAATGCGCTACAATTATCAACTACACATATCTTGGCTGATGAAATCATCGCACATCTTTTTCAAAACTCAAACGGCACGTGGTTTTCGATTCTCGTGTACCTACCCCCACTTTCGGCTGATGACGCATGTCTGCCTGGTGATGTCACTTGCAGGTATATATTGTCTTGAGGTGTTTCACTTCTCTTTTTACGATTCAATGTTTTTCTTTAGCAGAACGGTTGATCTCTAATTTTCTATTTCTTCGAGCCTATTATCTTCTCGGATCTTTCATCCTTTCAAACGTTTGTTCAAAGTATGGACCATATTCTTCGTCATTAATAATTTGAGCTTCTTCTTCGTGCTATTGAGGCTGGCGATGATGAGAATGCTGCAAGACTCGAGTATATTCTTCGGGGCCATATTCCCTCTTCATACCAACCTACTGTATTAGATGTGGATTATTCTATGGTTCATCCAGAATTTGCTCCCATCTCTTCTGATATTTCTAACTCTGACCCGATTGATATTTATGTAGATATGTCGAAACAAGGTAGCTCCAAGCGGACCACTAGAGCCTCTCCCATAGAATCTGCACGCGCAACAATAGACTTGAAAATACATTCACAACTTCTCAAAATGAAGGACGTACCACGAGAGCGACAAGCTCAGATGCTAAGGTTCAACGCCAATCACCCCTATTCATTCGATGAGATAAATGTTGTGGCTGAGGTTGAGCTAGCGAAGTTCGATGACCGATTTGATCTGACCAGTGAGTAAAAATTATACTGTAGCGGCGACCAGGCTGTATCGAACCCTCCCTCCGGTGTGGTTGTTATATACAAGGCCATGTTATCCTAAGGGGTTACTCTCCCCCTTCAACCTTTTATCGCTCGATTCCTGGTGAATGCTGGCATTGCTCCCACCGGCATTGCTCCCCCCCAACTAACCCCTAATTCTTACCGGGTATTGGTCAGTTTGGGGCAAATATGGAAAAAACATGGGGAAAAACAACCCCAAAAGAGATCCGTATTTTTTATACACTGAACCGATCTGATAGTGAAGGAACTTTCTACCCTCAATCCACAACTCAAAGCTTGTGGATTCCTCATAGATATAAGGGGAAACATGTACCCCTTCGGATAAATATCATAATGGATTTATCTGGGCTTCCCCTCTTCAAAAAAGTACTGGAAGAATAGTTGGTTCTTCGTTGGAGGTGACTGAGGTGAAGTAGTAGTCGCTGACCCCGTACAAGGGTTGATACGAAACAGAGTTCCAAGGCACTTCTGCAATCCTGGCATTGGAACAAAACTTCCCCCTCTCTGACAAAGAGCCAGATTGATATGGTTGTCAAAGCGGCTAAGACCTCTTGAGAGGAAATGGATCGCCGTATCTTTCCCTGGATTTCTGCCCGTCGTAGATGATATGAGTCATCCTTGCTTTATTTTTAGTGTAAACTATTATGCGTACCTTTTTCCTACTCTAATTTTTGAATATCGTATGGCACTTTTTCCTTTCAGTTTACGATATGGACATCGTCGCAGGTGATCAAACTGAGAAGGCCAAGCATGTCGATCGAATTAGTAGGAAGGCTACAACCGATCAGGTTGCACAGGGAACTGCTCCACCTGAACATGATCTGGTGGAACATAAGTATGAATCTGACCGCCATTCCTTAAATGTCTCCCCTGAACATGTTGGTACTAGTGATCGCCATCCTTCATGGGCTCAAAGTGATCGTCGGGGCCATTCCAAAGAAAGAGTCGGTCGGGTGCGGTCCAGTTCTGAAGCATCTGATCAAGACTTGATTGAGATAGGTCTGAAAGGGAGCATCAGGGAAGGGATGATTCGTGAAGGAAGAAATCACATGAAGTGGATGTGACAGACAAGGCTCCAAGCCATAAGGTGGCTAAGACTGCTGAAGGGTCATCCGCTCCCAATGCCCTTCGCATGAGAGTGGGTCTTGCATCCGGAGTTGACCCAATATTGCCTACCCCAGTGGTCGATCCAATCATTTTAGAGGAGGATGGGGAAGAGAAGGAGGATCAAGAGACTGTTTCCGTCCTTATTTCATGAAAACTGTGATTCAAAATAAGGAGCGATCAGGGTACATCAAACTTGTCTTCCGCTCCCTTCGAACCAATCAAAATTGTAGACCAGATGCTTCCTTCGAATGAGTCTTCCCAAGTTCAGGTTATGTCACCCTCTCATTGCCCCGAGAAGGCTCCTATACAGTTTACCGTTAGGTGCCAGATCATTTTTCTGATTTCGAAGGTGACGATGGTGGTCCCGACGAGGAAGAGAAGATAGCTAATGAAAACTTCCTTGATCTGTCTGAGGAGCAGGCTCTCCATTCTATTTTAGAATCAGGGAAATGAGTAGCTATACAGTTAGAGGGGGATATCAGGATGAGTGAGCTTATTGGTGCCCCTTCCACTAGGCCTGTTGGGTTTCTTCCTCCCTAGGGTGCTATCGAAAGTTAAATTTCTGAGAACGAAGGCCCCCAGGTTTCTACATCTATTAATCTTCTTGGGGAATACGTTGGGATTTCAATGACTCCAACCACTG
Source organism: Dipteronia dyeriana (assembly GCA_032871835.1). Lineage (NCBI taxonomy): Eukaryota > Viridiplantae > Streptophyta > Magnoliopsida > Sapindales > Sapindaceae > Dipteronia > Dipteronia dyeriana. Next base: position 15,864,653 of record CM065297.1, read on the forward strand.
TAAATAGTGATATTCCCTCCTCTTCTCGGGATCAGTTTGCTCCTATTTTCACAAATGAGCTTCCTCGTTTCCTTTCATCCAGAATTTCTCAGACCGACCCCCTTTCTATGTTTCACTCAATGTCATCAAGGGTTGGATACATTGGCGAAGTGTATTGGAAGGATGCCAAAGATGCTGCAGATTTTGAGAGGGTCTGCATGATATTTAATAATAGTGTTTTTGTAAGTCTTTCCACCATTTTGATTGTTTTTCTCCTGATCTTTCCATTTGTCTGATTTACCTTTTATTGATCCTTTGCAGGTGGTAGAGGAGTTGACTCAGGCTCTTTCTAAGAAGAATAAACATGCTGCTGAGATTTCTCAGTTGAAGCTAGCTCTCGCTGAGAAGGATGAGGCCTTGAAGTCTTCTACTGCTAGTGCTTTCAAGTCTTGTCAGTATGAGAAGAAGCTGAATGCAAATACAGCAACTAAGATGGCTCTGAGAAAAATGCTTGTGAACATTCAGAATAGAGCCACTACATCGGATGAGGCTCTTAGGAGCTCACTACAAGGAACGTTGAGCTGGAGAAGAGAGTTGCCAAGGCTGAACTACGGAGCGTTGAACTTGAATCAAGGGCCATCTTGGCTGAGACAGTAGCGAAGAAGGCTCGGGAAGAAACTCAGATTGCGTAGGACTCTCTTACCTTATCTTAGTAGAAGACACTGAAGGTGCAACATGCGTCTAAGGAGACTAGGCTTCTCTATGAGCATCTCGCCAAAGACTTGGAGCAGTAGCAGGTCAGTATGGAAGTTCTTTCGTATGAAGCCAGGTTAGACCTGAAGGTTCAAAATGTTGATCGGTACAAGAGGTCCCTTGTTTTCAATGCTACACTGATGAGAGAGTTTGAGAGAGGCCTGGCAATTGCCAGGGTGTTTTTTAGTGCGAAGGAAGGGTCTTCCAAAGAGGCTCGCTTGAAGTGGGACCGAACAATATCTAAGCATCAGAGGGAGTCCTTGGAAGAGATAAAGAACTAGCGGATTAGGTAGAAGGCCTATCGCAAATCTATCAGAAAGGACCCTCACCCCATGCATCATAAACTCCCTTCAAAGGTATCCCTTGTGTCCTTCCATGCTGGTCAGGACAGTAGCGCTCTGACCAAAGGGGTCGACGTTGGTCCTTCAACGGATGTAGATTATTCTCCCTTTGCGTCTACTGATCCTGATGACAATATTTCCTAGTCATATTTTAGAGACTTCAATGAAGATCAAGACGATGGTGTCCCTTCTTCCGGTCCAAGGAGCTCCTCAGTTGCTGGGAACAACTGATGCATCTCTGCTTTTATAGATATTTAATATGTATTTACATTTGTAATATTCGACATACTATGACAGTTAATTTATATTTTTCCCTTATTTGCTTGTCTTCAAGATATATACCATTTTCTGTGTGTGGTTTCTTATGCTTGCGTTCATTCATATTTTAGCACAACCGGAGCTATGCATGCTGACCCATGCCAGATTGATAGTTATGAGTTAGGCTAAGCAAAACCACTTATATCCCGGTCATATGGGATTGATAAGCCACTCTTCTGAGCTTGTGTCGTCAAGTAATGATTGCCTTATTGCCTCATTTTCGGTGGTCAACCACCCTTAGAGAACTGAATCGTGCTCTGAGATGATTTCAGGTTTACCTCGGTGTTATATGTATATTTTTCGAATGTACAAGTCACTGACAGGTAGGACGATCTCTTAAAATATTGCCAGATGGGCATCCGAAATGGAATCTAGAAGATACCCTTCAAGATATCACAAAGGAATAAGAACCCGAGTAAGTCTGAACACGGGTATTCGGCACGTTATGTCCTACTCAGAATATAGTACTTAGCACATTACATTATACACGGGACAATACGGGAAACCCGAATAAAGAAATCCAGCACACGATTCACACGTGGGTGAACCAAGAATCATGCTCCAATACGCAAGACATCCGTACCAAAAAGAGTTTCGAGAAGAATAAAACACCAAACAGGAAACAGATTCTAAGTCACGTAATAACTCAGTTATTCTAAAATATTGCATGTCGATTAGGAATGTAAATCCTAAATCAAATCGTGCAATTAGAGTCCCACAAAGATTCAGATTCAGCTCAAAAGATCTCCTAAACAGGAAAGAAAATAAAGACGATTCCAACAAGTAAAAAATCATAATTAAATACAAATTTTTTTTCTTACTTATACAACAAGAAATTAGGGTTCTATGCAAGTAAAAATAAACATATAATCTCATTGCTAAAATAAATAGAACATGTATACAGCAAAAATTACTATAAGAGAGAGGCAAAAGAGATCGAGTGGTGTAATTCTTCATTAAAATAGTGGATTTGGCTTGGTTGTTTATTCAGCCACCCCGTAGACGTCTCTCCGATCACCAGAGTTTTACCACGTAAACTCGTGTCGTTATTACTCACATTATATTCTTTTTCTCTTTCTCTTTTTGACAGGTCATAATGAAATCCAACGTTGTTGACTTTCTCACCCATCGAGAAATCAACGTCAACACTCGGGTAGATCTATTGTATTTTGTCGCTCGGGTTTTGGTTGCTCCCGATCATTTGTTGTATATCTTTTTATTGAGCATTGTTCGTTTATATATCAATTATGCAGTTTATATTTATAGACTTTCGTCTTTTATCTGTCAACTAGGTCGTTGGGACGTCTCTCAACAGTTTATTGATCAAGACTTGCTGCGATAAGGCGTAACTTGTCCTACTAGCTTTATAAGCATCTATGGTTATGTCTGCCTTATCTTATAAGTAGGATTCGCACCTTATCTAGCTTTTGGCTCATCCCGTCGAGTTTGTGTACCCCGAAGGCGCCCTAACAGTGCTTCATATGCACCCAATTAGGTTCGGTGAGTGTGCGTTGTTTTGACGACTTATGCTATCGGCCCCCTCACTGGGCCCCTCGGGATCTCTATCGGTTTCAACCGACATTTTGAGGTATCCTGTAAATGCTATTATGAGCGAATGCCTGATTTCAAACACTGTGCTTGATGTTTTTAACAGCTCTCTCAGGGGATTTTTATTGATTTCTCATAAATTAAAAAACAAATAGCTAATAATAATTTAAAGCTTAAACTATAGAAATAAAAAAAAGAAAACAAATGTAATAATCTCCTTATGGGTAGAAGATCTTTAAATACTGTGCATTGCATGGTCTGGGCAACTCGGCTCCCTTAAGTCAGGAAAGGCGGTATGATTCATGTTCTGCTATGCCAACTACTTGATATGGTCCTTCCCATTTGTTAGCTAGTGATCCTGCGGACTTGTCCTTTGTATTAAGTATCACCCTCTTCAGAACTACGTCTCCAAGCTAGAATCTTCTAACTTTTACATGCGAGTTGTAATACATTGCTTCTCTCTGTTGGTAAGCGGCATTTCTTACCCTGGACATGTCTCTTCTTTCTTCCAAATCGTCCAAGTCTTGTTTTATTATCTCCACATTTCTTTCGGGATAGAAGAGTTGTACCATAGGGGACTTATGAATTATCTCAACAGGAATCACTGCTTCCATCCCAAATGCTAATGAGTAAGGTGTTTCCTTTGTTGAAGTCCATTTCGTAGTCCGATAAGCCCATAAGACTTTGTGAAACTTGTCTGCCCAGTTTTCTATCTTTCCTTCCAGCTTCGCCTTCAGAGTATGCTTGATTATTTTGTTCACTGCCTCCGTTTGGCCATTAGTCTGAGGGTGAGCTGGTGTGGCATAATAGTTCTTAATCCCAAAGAATTGACACATGCTTCTGAAGTTATCACTATCGAATTGAGTCCTGTTATTTGTGATTATGGTTTCTGGGATTCCAAACCGATAGATGATGATTTTCTTCACAAAATTGGTCGTGTTAGCCTCGGTGATATGTACCAGTGCTTCCGCTTTAGCCCACTTTATGAAGTAATCAACAACCATTATTGTATGTTTTGCCCCTCTTTTAGTTGCAGTAGACATCGGGCCAATCAGATCTATTCCCCACATGGTGAACGACCATAGTGATGTCAAGTTCTTCAATTGCTCGGGAGGTCTCAGGATGTTATTAGCTATCTTTTGACAGCCAACACACTGATTTGCAACACCTTGTGCTTCTTCACATAGAGTCGGCCAATAAAAGCCTTACTTGAGATTTTTATATATCAAGCTTTTACCCCCCGAGTGATTCCCACAGACTCCCTTATGGATACTTTCTAGTATTTGCTTACCTTTGATCGAGTCCACGCATTTCTGAAGAGCTTTGGAGAAACCTTTTCTGTACAACTATCGAAAATCAATCGATATCCCTAGCAGGTATCCATCAAATCCCTCCTACCAGTGAGGATGTAGCTCGTCATTTTCATGATGCACTGCAACAGTTGTTGACAGATACAATACAAGAAGGAATAGATCTATTGGTTGTGAGAGAGGCACATCCGTCAAACCCTCCACCTACAAGGCTCCGTTCGGTTATAGTTGGGCCAGAACCAAATGTACTAGTAGCTGTTAGGAACTCAGATCAGTCAAGTTGGGGGTGTAACACACAACCAGAACAAGGATCGAGAAACGCCCAAAGAAGAACGACCACTCCAAAGGTGAAGTCACGGTCAAGCGGGGCATGATAGACACTGTAAATATGACCAGTGTAGGGATTGGTCATAGTCATCAGAGGATAGCGATCAACACCATCGCAAACATCGTCATGGAACCATACACCTGTAAGGATTAGCCCATGAGACTCGAGAACAGAGTGAAGAGAGGCTGGAAACAGGTATCACGATTACCCGATAGTATAACCATCGTGGAGAACCGGTTGGGGATAGATATGTTATGATTCAGAGCCTGACCCGAGAAGTCGAAAACAACAGGCGTCAAATGGATGTGTTGATTAGGCGATATGGATATAATGAGTTGTCTGATGATGATTCTGACATTCCTTTACCAGGGAAATTCTGTGAACGCCATTTCTGAAAAGTTTTAGAATGTCACATGTAGAACAGTTTAAAAAGTATACAGATCCTAAAGAACATGTTAGGCGATATAAAAGAGCCATGGCTCAATATGCACATGGCAATCCGTTGTTGTGCCTTAATTTCCAACAAACTCTAGGAGATACGGGTTCAAGATGGTTGGAGAGATTGCCTCGGGTAAGTATTGGGAGTTTCAGTGAGTTGAGCAGAAGTTTCTCGAGACAATGTCTAGGCAATGTGCATAGGAAAAAGTCAATGGCTTAACTTTCTCAACTGAAACAAGGAAAAGATAAGTCGTTGAAGAAGTATCTAGGAAAGTTTGGCCAACTAGTCTTAGAAATTGGCAATGTGAATGACGAAGCAATAATTGTTGCATTCATAGACAGCCTGCAGAATGGACGGCTGTCTTTTGACCTAAGAAGAGCTCGTATAACCAGATATGTAGATATGATGGATATGGCTGGAGGATATGCATTAGTCAAGGAAGAAGAATTAGCAACATGAGGTTGCTACATGCATGGATGGAGATCCGAACAAAAAGATACCGAGTCAAAGGTACAGAACCATAAAGAAAAACATAAAAGAAATAGCAAACAAAGAAGCAAGGACAAGGGAAATGGGCGTAATAATGACCAGACAGTGAAAAATTTCCGAGGAAAATACACTAATTACACCCCACTCCTAAAAAAACAGGAAGAAATCCTAAGCAATACTAGAAGAAAAGAATCTAGTAAAGGAGCCACGTCTGCAATCTCGATTTGATCGGTGAGACACGATGAAATTTCCATAAGGAAACAGGTCATGAGACCTCCAAATGTTACCAGCTTAGAGACTACATAGAGACCCTCATTCGGGAAGGACACCTACAAGATATAATCCTGAAGAAAGATGAGAAGTCAGAAATTAAGAAAGAGACCAAATAGATCATAACTCTGGTCGGAACAAAAGGGCTTGTCCCAAGGCAAATGAAGTGATACAGACTATCCTCGGAGGACCATCAACTGGGAGAAGTAACTGGGAGCGGACTCAGGAAATCTGAGAAGCGGTGGAGGCAAGGCAAAATTATAATGTCAACTCCGTCGAGTCAGACACGAAAAGAATAGAGGAATGATGGGACCCGATAATATTCACGGAGCCTAATTCAAATGAGTTCGATGTCCGACCAAATGAAGCATTCGTCATAAGTGCCCGAATTAGCCATAGAGAAGTCAGGAGAATTTTAGAAAACAATGGCAGTTCGGCAAACATTCTCAATGTGGCTGTTTATGATCAACTTAGGTTGGATCGAAAGGATTTACAACCTTTCCATACCCCACTCAAAGGATTCGGAGGAGTCGAGGTCAAGTCGGGACAGCGAAGCTGCCCGTAAAAGTCGGAGTAGCTAGTTGTCAGAAAACAGTGTTACTCGACTTTGTAGTGGTAGACCTGGACAATTGGCCTTATAATGCGCTATTAGGTCGACCATTCCTGAACAAAACTAAGACAGTAACGACTACCTACGCTCTAATAATCAAATTCCCAACTGAATGAGGGGTAGGAGTAGTCAAAGGTTCCCAGGAGATGGCCAGAAGAGCTAATCTTTTGGTTTACAAAGACAGAGACAATAGTGAGCAAGTTTGTGCCATAACACAACCGGATCAGATCAAGCAGGAATCACTGTTATTCGAGTTCGATCCAAGGGAAGAACCGGAGGTATCTAAAAGTGAACCGATAGAAGTGGTAGTCTTAAAGGAAGATGAACCAAATAAGAAGATCAAAATTGGGGCCAATTTGGAAGGAAAGGTTAAGAAGGACCTTAATAATTTGCTTAGAGAATACAAAGATGTGTTCGCTTGGAGTCATGAAGACATGGTAGGGATAGATACCCGAATAATATCACATCATCTAGCGGTGGATTCAAACGCAAAACCAGTAATACAAAAGAGAAGATCATTTAACCTCGAGAGAAGTCGAGAAATTAAGCAGGAAGTGGAGAAGTTACTCGCTGTAGGGTCGATCAAAGAAATCAGCTACCCTCAGTAGGTAGCAAACGTGGTCCTAGTCCAAAAGAAAATTGGTCAGTGGAGAATGTGCTTGAACTTCACGGGCCTGTACAAGGCCTGCCCAAAGGACAGTTTTCCACTTTCGAGAATAGATAAATTGGTTGATGCTACATCGGGCCATGAATTACTTAGTTTCATAGACGCTTACTCGGGATACAATCAAATCTGAATGAAAAGGGTTGACGAAAAAAAGACAACATTCACGACCATCAAGGCTTATAATGTTATACCGTAATGCCTTTTGGGTTAAAAAATATTGGAGCAACATACTGAATATTGGTCAATAGGATTTTTACTCGTCAAATAGGAAGAAACATGGAAGTTTACATAGACGACATGTTAACCAAAAGTGTCTCAACAAACGAACATACTTCAAACCTGCGGGAAACATTTGACAACTTGAGGAGGTATCAGATGAAGTTAAATCCAAACAAGTGCCTATTTAGGGTCCTGTCATAAAGGTTCCTTAGTTTCCAAGTTCATTAAAAGGGAATCGAAGTGAACCCTTTGAAGATTCAGGCCCTTCAAAAATTGACTTCGTCGAGAACGCTAAAAGATGTGAAACGCTTAACAGGATGCTTAGCCTCATTGGGCAATTTATTTCAAAGGCCACAGATAGATGTGATCAATTTTTCAAAGTGATCAAAAAGGGGAAAGGACTCGAATGGAATGAAGAGTACGAGCAGGCATTCCTGAAAATTAAAGAGTACTTAGGGCAGGCTCCCATCCTTTCAAAACCTAAAATGGGAGAAAAACTGCACGTGTACTTATCCATTACAGAATTAGCAATAAGCTCGGTTTTATTCATGACAGAAGACGGAGTATAGAGGCCAGTATACTACACCAGCAAAGCTCTTCTTCTAGCTGAAACCAGGTATTCACAAGTGGAAAAAATGGCTCTAGCGTTGGTTTTGGCAACAAGAAAGCTGATGCCATACGTTCAGGCTCATAGAATCCGGGTTCTCACCGATTGCCCACTTAATCCAATCTTACAGAAGCTAGAAATTTCATGGAGATTAACTAAATAGGCAATCGATTTGAGTGAATTTGATATTCAGTACATCCCCAGGACATCACTCAAAGGCCAAGCAGTGGCAGATTTTGTAGCAGAATTCACAGAACCAAACCTGGAATCAAAACAAATGTTGGGCAAGAGTTTTTCATGGAAGCTGTATATCGATGGTTGCTCAAACACTCATGGCAGCGGGATAGAGATCGTGGTATACACCCCGGAAGGAGATGATGTTGAACGTGCCATAAGATTCGACTTCAAAGCAATAAATAACGAAGCCGAATATGAGGTATTGCTAGCAGGACTTAGAGTGTGCATAGATCTCGGAGCAGATGAGGTTGAGATATTCAGTGACTCACAGATAGTCGTCAACCAAGTTTCAGACGAGTATCAGGCCAGAGATAAAAGCATGATGGCTTAGTTGGGCATAGCAAAACAACTCCTTCAAAAATTCAAAGAATACAGAATTGTTCAAATCTCTAGAGAAGAAAATGAGAAGGCAGACGCTTTGTCCAAACTAGCATCAGAACCATAATTAGACCAAAAAATATTTCGGTTGCACATCTCCTTAGTCCAAGTATAATCGGTAAATTCAAAATCTCATAAATTCGAACACCATCAGACGGTTAGATGACTCAACTAAAAAGATACTTGGAAGAAGGTGTGCTCCCGGAAGATCCCTTAGAAGCCAAACGCATCAGGTACAAATCAGCAAGATACACATTGATTGGAGGAGAACTGTACAGACACCATCTTGTACTCATGGAGGTGCCTCTCATTCGAAGACCAGGCGATGTTATCGACTGAGTCATCCATCCATTCGCTTTAATCTATTCCAGGGACCGGTCAAACTTCAGGCTTCGACCCATCCACACCAGCCTCTTGGCTAGCATAAAAGGTCGAAAGAGAATGCTCCGAAAGGACCTCCAAATGCATATGATGGGGGTCTTTACCTTGGCTACGACAGTAGGCTCTCCATTCCTTCATCTGAGTTTGAAGAGATTTCAAGGACCGATCCATATATAGCTCCCAGTTGACTCGGGTCTTGACAGTCGCCCAATTTATGATCTTGAAGAATTCACCAGCCGAGACTAACCCTCATTGAAACTCCCTAAATAGTAAGGCATCATAAGCTAGGGACCTCTTAAAGCGATCGACCCCTCAAACTTCAAGCTCCAGCCGGGCATCATTCGAAAGAGATTCGACAGTCAAGGCCTAGCGCTTAAGATCTTTAATTTTCTTCTCGTAAGACGACTTGGCCTGTTCAGCCTCTTGTTCAGCTCTAAACATCGACTTTTAGGCGGTAGAGAGTAAGTTTTAGAAGGATACAAATTTCTCTTCCACTACGGAATCTTTCTCCTCGGCATCCACTTGCTTAGCCAAGCAATGATCGGTAAATTCTTGGGCAAAGCTCACCTCCTTTGATAGACCGCCTCAATCCGAGCACGGCTGTCCTCACTCTTCTTCAACTGACCTTCAAGACGTCTTATCTAATCTACTTGATGTTGTTGCGTCTAAAAAAAATCAACAAACTCAACAACCATATGCAGGGAAGAATGAGTTAAAAAATCTAAGACAAGCACCGAGACAAGGGTCGGGATAGAAGACTTACGTAAGACACACTATTGAAAATGTTTTCAAGACGATTAGTCGGGGAACCATTCCTGAAATGGCTCCAGTGGTCATCTCCAATAAAAGCCCGACTAGATGACATCGTCCTTAACATATCATGGGGGTAGGACACGTGGGATTACCAGAGGATCATACTCCTGTATCCACAACTTCAGTAGGCAAAGAATCCTTATTCAGATTGTCCGAAGTGTCCATTACTCCCATAGACGCCTCAGCCTGGACACTTGCGGAAATTCTAACTTCAGCGTCATCGTCACTTGATTCAACAAATGCCACTACCCGAGGAACATTTTTAGGATGGGCAGGAGAACCAGCTGCCTTCCTTTTCTCGACCTGAGTACGGTGGAAGTCGAGGTCAGCCGTAGAATCTTTATGATCTTCAATAACATCTTGAAAGAATTCAAAAAGACCAGGATCAAGATTAACTTGCTCATCTTAGGGTACCCTAACCCCTTCCTCATCCCTAGTAGCAAACTAATCGGTGGGAACTTCATCGATCAGGGAGCTAGGCTCACCGAGCACTGCGCCACTAGGATGACCTTCATGCCTGCCTTCATCTTCAGACACCCTCTGAGCATTGGCATCTCCAACAGGGCCACTCAGATTGCTTGATTCCCTCATAGTCAGCTGAATAACCTATTTAAGAATATACTAAAGAATTTGCTCATCAGCTTCATCAAAATCTTCATCCGACTCATCATCAGGTGGAGCAACCCCTTCCTTATTGTGGCGATAAGCTTTTTTACGACTCGCTTGAACAATCGATTTCACCTGGCGATCTTGGACATCGCAGACGATGTCTACATCATACACTGAATACAAACAAGTTAGAAAAAAGAATTAAGATGAGAAAAATAAGAACGCGAAAATTTTACATACATCGTCTACGATAATCTGAAATCTGATTAAAGAAACCAAGTTCTATCATTTTCTTTTCGTTAAAAAGATAGGACCTATTTCTCTTTTCTAGAGTACGCACGACCACCCGAGCAAGTCTAGTCAACTCGATGTCAGTGAAAACATGCCATGACTTGTTCATACGATCAAGAGAGCAAAAGAAACGGGGAACCTTTAACACTTCTCGATCTTCCCCAACCGAAAGCTCGATCTTAAGTCTTAGGTTTCCTCCAGTAAAAAAAATAGCTATTCTTCCATTGATTGTTTGAGGTAGGAAAACCCCACACAAAGCCTTTCTTCTTGGCATCTAAGGAAATATCAACTCCCCGGTTCACCTTCGTCCCCTTAGGAATCCAGCTATCTGGCTGACTAGATAGAAGAAAGTAAGTCTCAGTCCGACCAGATTGCCTTAGAGTATAGAAGTGTCTAATTTCATGAGGGGAATACGGTGGTAAATTCATCTGGCTCCACATGTGCCACATACACATCAGGATTCTATAGTCGTTTGGGGCAAGTTGGGCTAGGGCGATCCCCACCTCAGCAAGAAACCAAGTGATAAACAGCTAGAGGGGAAGAGTCACACCACAACAGAGCATGGACCCGTAAATTGCTACCATGACCGGGAGAGGGTTCCACGCGGTTCTATCACCAACAGGAATCAGTAAAACTGAATCATCTAGATCGAATCAGGCGTGGTTAGTTTTCGATTTCATTACACTCGGGAATTCAATTAAGAAGAGGATTCGAGATGCAATGTGTTCCTCTTCAACATCCTTCTCATCAACTACTTGCCTCCCGATTTGAATACCGCTTGAAACATGTTTGTGAACCACGCGGTTACTCTAATGCTTTCCCATCCTAGATCTAAGAGGAACCCTGTGATCAGAAACGAGCGACTCAGAACTGGAAGAAAATTCAGAACTAGAACTTAAACGAACATAGGGATACAGCCCGGAAACATCAACATCTAAAAAACCAGACTCATCATGAGGGATTTCCCCCAATAACCTAAGAATACAAGAAACCAATTGAAAATATCCACGCTCAAGCGCTTTGAAAGCTATAACAAAAAGGCGCTGTCGTTAAACAGGATCCATCAGAACTGACCTTTAAAGTAGATGCGAAGAACCTAGGAAAAGTTTCGATGAAAAATCCTCCATGCATAAGAAAATCCTAGGCTATTTGCTTCTGTCTGTGAAAATTGTACTAGAACAACTCTTTTTCATTTTAAATAGGTTATTCAAAAGTCGAAGACACGAAATCCTAGGGTCTCAAAAAGTGGAAAAAATCAAAAAGAAGGATTTGATAACGTAGGCGGCGTATCAGGCAATCCATAAGTCGTTTCTCATAAATGCTACTAGAGAAATTGAGCGGTTGAAGGGCAAGTGTCATGGAAAGAACTGACCAAGCCGTCAGAATTCCAAAATGTCGCAATCACTGAGATTTCGTGTGAAGGGACAAATTGCATTTACATGGTAGCCACTAAGACACATCATTAATGCGAGGCGATGTTTTAGGATTATTATTCCTGTATTAATAAGGCATAAAAGATTAGAAGGTTGATTAAAATACTTTTGCCCAGAACAAAATCCTAATCGGTAAAAATATTTTTAAAGGGTATTGTTATATGTATATTCTGTTGAAAGTACATGTCACTGACAGATAGGACTATCTTTTAAAAGATTGCCAGATAGGCATCCGAGTTGGTATCTAAAAGATACCTTTCAAGATATCACAAAGGAATAAGAACCTGAGTAAGTCTGAACACGGGTATTCGGCACCTTGTGTCCTACTCGGGACAGAGTACTTAGCACATTACATTATACTCAGGACAATATGGGAAACCCAAATAAAGAAATCCAGCACACGATTCACACGTGGGTGAACCAAGAATCATGCTCAAATATGCAAGACATCCGTATCAAAAAGAGTTTCTAGAAAAATAAAATACCAAACAGGAAACAGATTCCAAGTCAAGTACTAACTCAGTTATTCTAAAAGATTGCATGTCAATTAGGAATGTAAATCCTAAATCAGATAGTGCAATTAGAGTCCCACAAAGATTCTGATTCAGCTTAAAAGATCTCTAAAATAGGAAAGAAAATAAAGACGATTCCTACAAGCAACCAATCATAATTAAATACAAATTCTTTTTCTTACTTGTACAACAAGGATTAGGGTTATATGTATGTATAAATAGACCCATAATCTCATTGATAAAATATATAGAACATGTATACAGAAAAAATCACTACAAGAGAGGCAAAAAAGATCGAGTGGTGTAATTCTTTATTAAAATAGTGGATTTGGCTTGGTTGTTTATTCAGCCACTCGTAGATGTCTCTCCGATCACTGGAGTTTTACCATGCTAACTCATGTCGTTATTACTCACATTATATTCTCTTTCTCTTTCTCTTTTTGACAGGTCATAACGAAATCCAACGTTGTTGACTTTCTCACCTATCGAGAAATCGACGTCAACACTCGGGTAGATCTATTGCATTTTGTCGCTCGGGTTCTGGTTGCTCCCGATCGTTTGATGTAAATCTTTCTATTGAGCAGTGTTCATTTATAAACCAATTATGCAATTTATATTTATAGACTTTCGTCTTTTATCTGTCAACTAGGTCGTTGGGACTTCTCTCAACAGTTTTTTGTTCAAGACTTGCTACGATAAGGCGTAACTTGTCCTACCAGCTTTATAAGCATCTATGGTTGTGTCTGCCTTATCTTATAAGTAGGATTCACACCTTATCCAGCTTTTGGCATATCCCGTCGGATTAGTGTACCCGAAGGTGCCCTAACAGTGCTTCATATGCACCTAGTTAGTTTCGGTGAGTGTGCACTGTTTTGACGACTTATGTTATCGGCCCCCTCACTGGGCCCCTCAGGATTCCTATTGGTTTCAACTGACATTTTGAGGCACCCTATAATTGTATTATGAGCGAATGCCTGGTTAAAAGCACTGTGCTTGATGTTTATAACAGCTCCCTAGGGGATTTTTATTGATTTCTCAAAAAATAAAAAACAATTAGCTAATAATAATTTAAAGCTTAAACTATGGAAATAAATAAAAGAAAACAAATGTAATAAACTCCTTATGGGTAGAAGATCTTTAAATATTGTGTATTGCATAGTCTGGGCAGCTCGGCCCCCTTAGGTCGGTAAAGACTATATGCTCTATGTCTTGTTATCCCGACCACTTGATATGGTCCTTCCCATTTGTTAGCTAACGATCCTACAGACTTGTCATTTGTATTGAGTGTCACCTTCTTCAGAAATAGGTCTCTGAGCTAGAATATTCTAACTTTGACATGCGAGTTGTAATACTTTGATACCCGTTGTTGGAAGGCAGCATTTCTTACCCTGGACATATCTCTTCTTTCTTCTAAATCGTCCAAGTCTTGTTTTATTATCTCCATATTTCCTTCAGGATCGAAGAGTTGTACCCTAGGGGACTTGTGAATTATCTCAACATGAATCACTGCTTTCATCCCAAATGCTAATGAGTAAGGTGTTTCCTCTGTTGAAGTCTATTTCGTAGTCCGATAAGCCCATAAGACTTCGTGTAACTTGTCTACCCAGTTTCCTTTCATTCCTTCCAGCTTCGCCTTCAGAGTATGCTTGATTATTTTGTTCACTACCTCCGTTTGGCCATTAGTCTGAGGGTGAGCTGGTGTGGCATAACTATTCTTTATCCCAAAGAATTGACACATACTTCTGAAGTTATCACTATCGAATTGAGTCCCGTTATCTGTGATTATGGTTTTCAGGATTCCAAACCGATAGATGATGTTTTTCTTCACAAAATTGGTCATGTTAGCCTCGGTGATATGTACCAGTGCTTCCGCTTTAGCCCACTTTGTGATGTAATCAACGGCCACTATAACATGTTTTGCCCCTCTTTTAGTTGCAGTAGACATCAGGCCAATCAGATCTATTCCCCATATGGTGAACGACCATGTTGATGTCAAGTTCTTCAACTGGTCGGGTAGTCTCCAGATGTCATTAGCTATCTTTTGACATCCAACACACTGATTTGCAACACCTTGTGCATCTTCAAACAGAATCGGCCAATAAAAGCCTTGCCTGAGATTTTTATGTGCCAAGCTTTTACCACCCGAGTGATTCTCACAGACTCCTATGTGGATACTTTCTAGTATTTGCTTACCTCTGACCGGGTCCATACATTTCTGAAGGGCTTTGGAGAAACCTTTTCTGTATAGCTCTCCTTCTATTATCGAATATCTTATGGTTCTATATTTGAGACACTTTGCCTCAGCTATCTCTGTCAGGAGCACTCCCTTTTCTAAGTATTCTCTGATCAGGGTTATCCAAGTAGCTTGTTCCCCTTCAATCAATTCTACCTTCAACGCTTCGGTTTGATTCTCGCTTTCGGTACTTGGCTTTTGTAGGTGGGTGATTGGGACTGTTTTTGACAATACATTGGTGGTTGATGCCAATTTTGATAACGCATCTGCCTTCTCATTTTTCTCCATCGGGATCTAGTTGATTCTGTATACTTTGAACCTTTCGAGTAGTATCTTGGTTATAGTTAAATACGTAACAATGTTGTTGTCCTTGGCTTGGTATTCATTCAGAACTTGATTAACAACCACCTGTGAGTCGCTAAATATTTCCAACTAATCTACTCCCTGTGTCGTGCACACCCTAAGGCTTGCCAGAAGTGCCTTATATTTTTCCATATTGTTAGTAGTTTTAAAGTCAAATCGCAAGGCACATTCCATATGGCCACCTTCTAGCATGGATATAACTATGTCTGCCCAGCTGCCGTATGTGTTTGACGATCTATCTACATGTAATTTCTAAGCAAAAAGATCAATTTTTCTTAACATTCTGATTACCTCGTTGTTCGACTCAGCGAACTCCGTAACCAGATCTGTTATACCTTGTCCTCTGATCGCCGCTCTCGGTGAGTAGGCTATGTCAAACTCAGTCAGTTCCACTGCCCATTTAGTCAGCCTTCTCGACACCTCGGGTTTCGATTAAATCTATTTCAACCGACAGTCAGTATATACTTCAATTTTGTGAGCTTCAAAATACGGTGTCAGCTTTCTAGTTGTTATTACTAAGGCTAAGACCATTTGTTTGGCTGGGGAATATCTTGTTTTCACAGTTAACAAACCTTTATTGGTGTAGTATACAACCTTCTGCATTCCCTCTTCCAATCTGACCAATACTGACCCTGTCGCTACGTTTGTTACGGACGGGTAGAGGTAGAGCACTTCCCTTTCAAGTGGTTTAGATAATATTAGAGTTTTTCCTGCCCTGTTACCGTATGTGTTTGACGATCCATCTACATGTAGTTTCCAAGTAAACATATCATTTTCTCTTAACATCTTGATCACTTCGTTGTTCGGCTCAGCGAATTCCGTAACCAGATCTGCTATAACTTGTCCCTTGATCGCCGCTCTTGGTGAGTAAACTATGTCAAACTCACTTAGTTCTACTGCCCATTTAGTTAGCCTTCTCGACACATTGGGTTTTGATCAAATCTGTTTCAATGGACAGTCGGTATATACTTCAATTTTGTGAGCTTGAAAATACAGTCTCAACTTTCTCGCTGTTGTTACCAGGGCCAAAGCCATTTGTTCAGCTGGAGAATATCTTGTTTCTGCAGGTAGTAAAGCTTTGCTGGTATAGTATATAGGTTTCTGTGTTCTCTCTTCCAATCTGACTAGTACTGACCCTGTCACTACATTTGTTACGGACAAGTAGAGGTAGAGCATTTCCCCTTCAAGTGGTTTTGACAATATCGGAGCTTTTCCCAAGTATTCTTTGATTTTTCTAAACGCTTGCTCACAATCATCATTCCATTCTACCCACTTGCCTTGCTTAATTGCTTTGAAAAAGGGTAGGCATTTGTCCGTTGATTTACTTATGAACCAACTCAGTGACGCTAGGCAACCCGTTAATCTTTGTATTTGCTTTAGTGTCTTGGGAGACCTTATTTCTTCTAGGGCTCTTACTTTCTCCGGGTTTACTTCGATCCCTCTTTAGTGAACTTGAACTATTAGGAACATGCCTGATGGTACTTTGAATACGCACTTTTTGGATTTAGCTTCATCCCATATTTTCTTTGTACCTCGAACGTTTCCCTAAAGTCAGTCGGATGATCTCCGGACGTTACATTTTTGGTTAGCATATCGTCCACGTAAACCTCCATATTCTTGCAATCTGTTGATGCGTACATTTTATTTACCAGCCTTCGGTAAGTTTCTCCGGTGTTCTTTAACCCGAACAACATGACCTTATAGCAATACAATCCCTGGTCAGTTGTGAATGAGGTTTTTTCCTCATCTAGTTTGAACATTCTGATCTAGTTGGAACCTGAATTGGCGTCCATGAAACTTAAAAGTTCATGAATGGTCGTTGCATCTACCAACTGATTAATCCGAGTTAAAGGGAAGTTGTTCTTTGGATATGCTTTGTTAAGGTTGATGAAATCTACACACATCCTCCATTGACCATTTTTATTTTTCACCAGGACTATGTTGGCAACCCAATCGGGATATTTTACTTCCTGAATGGATCCTGCAGCTAATAGTTTATCCACCTCTTCCTTTATTGTTTTACTTCTTTCTGGGTTAAAGCGTCTCCTTTTCTGGATAACTGGTTTCTGATCGAGATTCACTGCTAAGTAATGTGAAATGGTCCTTGGATCGATCCCTAGTATGTCCGCGTGTTCCCAATCGAACACATCTTTATATTCTTTTAGGAGTTTGACCATTTTTTTTATCAGTTGGGACCTAAGTCTGACAGTTTTCTTGGGATCACTGTTGCCCATGAAAACTTCCATGGTTTTTTCCTCTGGGCCGTTGTCACTCTCTGGTGCTGCCTCTCTCAGGTCTAGGTCGAACTCGGTCAGGGTTTCAGCCTTCACCTCAGTTGGTTGAACTTTTAGGTCTTTATCTTCTTTGACAACATTCACTTGCATTACCCCCGTCTCTATCTTTTCCCTGTATACAGTGTGATTTGCTTTCCTGACCCATTCCTGTGAGCTTTTCTTGAATCCCACTCCCGTTTCGGTCAAAAATTTCACCATGAGCATGTAGGTTACAGTTACGGGTTTTATTTTGTTCAGAAAGGTCCGGCCTAATAGAGCCTTGTATGGCCAATTCTCGACATTTACAACCGCGAAGTCCAGTAATACCGTCTTCGTACAAGGAAAGCTTTCAGCTTCTACTGGTAGTTTAACTGTTCCTAACGCCGTGACTTCCGTTCCTTCGAAACCCCTTAATGGAACATTAAGTGGTTGGAGATCATTCCTCTGTAGCCCGAGTTGATCGAACGTCTCCATGCTTAAAATGTCTATTAAACTACCATTGTCGATCAGTATTCTTCTTACTTGCTTATGCCCTATGCGAACTAACACAACGATCACGTCGTTTGGTCTAACCTCCGAATCGTGTGCTTCTGCTTTAGTGAAAATTATTGGTCCTTATCCATGCTTTGTTTTTTCCAGATCGTGGCCTAGATGATTCACCTTCATACTCTTTTGGCTGTTCATGGCTTCCCTAACTTCGGACATCCTTTCTCGGCTACTACCTTCAGTATTGGGGTCACCAAAAATGGTGTTGATTGCTCCGCTGTCAAAGTCTTTCTTTGGGCTCCTATAACTCCTATCCCGAAACCCTGTGTGGATATCCTTTTGTCGATCTTTACCTCTTCTGAGGATGACATCAGTAAGATGACCTTTCTGGATTAGCTTTTCAATGTAATCCCTGAGTTGGTAACACTTGGAGGTTTTGTGGTCATTCTACTGGTGGAATCGACAATACTTGGTAGTATCTCTTCTGGCGAAGTTTGATTGCCTCGAGGGTTTTTTATATAAGTTTTTATCTTTTATCATATTCAGAATTTCCTCCTGCTTTTTGGCTAACGGGGTATAATTGATGTACGGGCGCCTTGGGTTCCTCCATGTTCTATCATCATCCTTTCGCCCGTATTTTCCTTTTCCTTTTCCTTTTCCTTTTCCTTTTCCTTTGTTGCCCTTCTGGTCATTCTTACCGTTGCTTTTCAAACCGCTTTCTTGGCTCTTTTGACTGATTTTAGGATGACCCCTATGTATAAATTCTCCCCCATGGGCAATATGTTCTTCTTCTGCCATGACGTATCCCCTAACATGATCTATCATGCTTGTACATGTGGTCGGTTCCAGCTGCCTCAGGCTTAAGGCTAGGTGACTGTGTTGCAAGCTGTTTATGAATACGGACACCACCGCGTCATCGTTAGGGTCTTGAACCTCCAATACCTTATGTGAAAACCTGGTTAGATAGTCTTTTAATTTTTCATCTTTTCTTTGCCTCAAGGTAGAAAGAGCTGACACTGATTTTCTCCACTGGATATTTCCTATAAATTGTCTTGTGAATGCTCACGTCAGTCCTTCGAAACTCCTGATAGATCCCAATGATAATCCTCTGAACCACCTGGACCCCTGATCTCCTAATGTCTAAGGGAACATACGAGACATGAGGGCATCATCATAGTCGTACTGGGTCATGACGCTTTGGTATCTCCTGACATGTTCATATGGATCGGTATTGGCTTTAAATTGCTTCACATGCGGCATCCTAAACTTCTCCAAAAAGTGGGCCTGCCTTATGGCATCAGCTAAAGGATTCCCAAAACTCCCGACCAGAGGGTTATCTTGACTTTGCTTTTCTCTAAAGCTTCTATCCTCCTAAGAAGAACTTCATGCTCTCCATCGGGCTCGCCACGCCTATCTAACCTTTAGTGGATTGTAAGCCTATACGGGTCTCTTCGTCCTCTAGGAGCGCACTCATCATCGCTAACATTCGATCAGGACTTCTTACTTCATCTATCGTATCTGTCTTCTTTCTCAAAATATTGTCTTGCATCATCATACCTTGCGGTTTCCTCGCGTGAGCTTGTCTCCTCACACTCATCCGCTCTTCTATCATGGTGTGGGTTGCTTCTTCTTCGTGAACGTCCTTTTTTGTCCCGTTTCTCTATAATATCTCTTCCAGATTTTTTAGGTGTACTTGGAGTAGTTGCCACGATCTCAGAGCGCACATTAGGGTCCTTGAGCTACCACAGATGTAGAGAGCTGGTACGGCGAATTCAAATTTATGGTTGCGTTTATGTTAATTCCCTATCTAGCGTCATCATCAATGATTCTCGGTAAGGATTCTTGAATTTGCCTAAATGCATCTGGAGATATTCCCGTAGTCCAGCCCGTGGTCGTGACGGCATCCTGTCTGCTTGATGGTGGAGTTCTTGAAAGTGGATTTGTTCTTGGTATGTCGGCGTCCACGACAATCGCCTCTCGTGAGATTCAACGTTGTGCGGAGACGAATCTCTGTCAGTGCTGGAAACCATGATTTTATTTTGTATGAATAAATTCTTAGCTGATTATAATGTCGGAGGTTTAGACCTCTCATTCTAGCGCCAGTTGTTGACGGTAATTTTTGGGTGGATCACACGTCGAACAGAATGTATATGAAATCACACAATTGCTAACAAGTTAAAAGAAACACAAGGATTTTACGTGGTAAACCCCCAAGAACCGGGAAACGTCCACGACTGCTGGAAACCGGTGAGGAAAGAACTTCACTATGAATAATCAATTACACACTCAATCTCTCATGTTCTCTAGAATCTTTTTTTTTCTCTTTTTTCTACCCTTTATGTGTATTATTAGGGTCTATTTATACATGCATAGAACCCTAATTCGTGCTATAAAAGTAAATAAAGTTGATGTGTTTGAGTCATTTTATTATTCTTTTCTGTTTTGCATTCTTCACACACTAGATCCTTTGTCTAATTTGGACTCTGTCATCGATGGGGAAACTCGCTTCCTTATCAAAGTGTGCTTCGAGACACCTTATTAGAGTAAGACTCATTCTGCATGTATTTGATAGTCTTCACGTGTTGTTCTGCTGATCATCCACCAAAACCCGACCAAGCTTTATTCACCCCGATCGGTTATTCAATCCCGACCGGAGGTTTTGTCCCGACCGTTTCAATAGCCCCGACCAGGTGTCATAAGACCATCTTTGGTTAGCTTAGGTAGGTTCAGGAAGGATGACTTTTGGTGACATGACATCTCTATCTCCCGTATCTTTTGGTAAATATGTTGACTCATCGTTCTTTAAATTTTATCAATAACAAAGTGATTTATAATTAGATAAAATATTTCAATGGCCTTATATTTTCATCTTATTGCACTAATATTATATATATTTAAGACTCAAGAAAACAACATGTAGAAGAAGGGCAGTCCAATCTATGAGTCTCTTAACTTTTATATTTTTTTTCTCTTGTCCTTTTATATTTATATTGCAGCTGGCCGATCAAGGAGCTGCTTTTGCTGATTAAATATGAAGCATGATGTTAGCTCTTGCCTCTTGATAGAAGAGAGAAAAATCTCCAAGTGTTAAGACAAAATCGGCTTAGCTTTAACAAGCTTTCAAGAGCACAAGCAGGGATATACTTTTTTTTTCTTCTAGAGAAATGAATTTTATCTGTTAACACATCCTAGAAAATAAAATTGAGACATATAATTAATCATTAATTATCTCTTAGTGACGTCCTGTTTCTCATTATGTACGTGCGAACCAGATTGTGTGGCTCATAATTCAGGGAGAGAGATGCATGCACGTGTTGAAATTTTTTAAAGATGTATGATTTGTATCAAAATAGGAGTTTTAAAGAAATTAAAGTAATAAAATCATGGGTTGACAGCCAAAAAGAATAAAAATTGAATATAACTAATATTTCTTGCTTACCGAAAATATGTAAAATGTCCAAAATTCAGTTTCGAAATAATAACGTAAACTCATAGCTGTAATTTTATGTGATAGACAAAGTCTTTAATTGGCCTAATTAAATAAACAATTAAAATATTAAGAGAGAGATCTCTTAGAACATGCGAAATATATGAAATTGGTTCATGTCTTTGTCAAACTCGCACGCGAAAAACTGTGGGAGAAAAACAAATTATTAATTTGACATGGTAGTAAACGACTAAACGATGGAGGAAATTATTTTCTGTTAAGACAAGCAAAGATTTGTGATTATTGATGGTAAAAGACTAAAAGTACTGCATTTATATGAAGCCAATTAATTAATTATTTAATGATAACCTTTCAAAAAAAAATTAATTACTAATCAGTTGAAATTTTTGGCATGAGATAATATAAACAAAGTGACCTTTGGTATATAATCAGTGAGACCCCATTTACCAAAACAAGTAAGAATTCTATTTCAACATCAACTATTGGAATCTCCAACAATTAATTTTATATATAAGCTTTTCTTAAATTTTTTTATATGGCCAACATCATTAAATTTTTTTATATGGCCAACATCATTGTGGGTCAGAGTTTCCTGGGACGATTAGGCTTTATAAGAAAGGTTGGAATGACCATTCAGGGGTGTCCAATTCTCGTTCCCCTTGCTGTGTAATAGGAGATTATATTTACAATACGGGTTTGGACCTTGATGATTTAACTCCGATTTAAAGCCTCCAACCACCTTCAAAACAGTGTATATATATTAAAAAGGACATTGTTTGGGGTACTGATCAACCAATGGTTGGTTGTCACGTAATCCAAAATAAAGAGAAAATTATAAAAAATTATAAAAAATTAAAGAGTTCTTACCACGTGATAACACCCATTGGAGGGTCAGTATAGCTGGGTATTGACCAGTCAGTACTCAAGCTTTTTCCATATAAAAAAGAAGCAGCTAATTGCTCTTTAATTCCATTTTCAACACAAATTCAAGCCTTGGAATAATATCGATCTAGACATGGCGGATATAGAAGAAAACGCTCCAAGAAGCTCCATGCATGGAGTTTCAGCCAAAGAAAAAGCTTTCGCTTTCACAGTCACCTCCTTAACAATCCCCACAGACCCAACCGCGAAATTCAGTCTTCAGGTGGACTCAGAACACAAATCCAAAGTCTTCAATCTCCTCTCATTAGCCCACCCTCACATGACCACTTTTCACCTCTCATGGCTCTCCTTCTTCACTTGCTTCGTCTCCACCTTCGTCGTCGCTCCTTTAGTCCCCATCATCCGAGACAATCTCAACCTAACCAAAACCGACATCGGCAACGCCGGCATTGCCTCCGCCTCTGGCAGCATCTTCTCCAGGCTAGTAATGGGCGCTGCATGTGACCTTTTAGGCCCCCGCTACGTCTGCGCCTTCCTAATCACGCTTTTAGCACCAACTGTGTTTTGCATGCCCTTCGTTTCCTCTACCGGAGTACGTAGCCGTCCGGTTCATGATCGGGTTCTCGCTTGCAACTTTTGTGTCGAGTCAGTATTGGATGAGCACGATGTTCAATGGCAAGATCATTGGTATGCCATCACAAACTACAGGACATGGATCGATCGTCGATCTGAGTTTACGGGTCGCCCGCTGCTTCCCGGTCGTTCGTCGTTGGCTCCAGGCGACGACGTGGTGGCTTCGGCGGCAGCGAGCAGCGATCTAGGGTTTACAAATATGGTTTTCAAATTGACAAAATCCATTTATGGACTCAAGCAAGCTTCTCGTAAGTGGTACCACAAGTTTCATCAAGTGATTATCTTGTTTGGTTTTGAGATAAACATTGTTGATAATTGTGTGTATCACAAATTCAGTGGGAGTAAGCATATATTCCTGGTTTTATATGTCGATAACATACTGCTTGCTACAAATGATATAGGCATATTGCATGAAACCAAGAGATTACTATCAAATAATTTGAGATGAAAGATCTTAGTGACGCCTCTTTTGTATCAGGGATTCAGATACAACGAGATCGTTCTTGGGGTATTCTTGGATTATCACAAGGGAACTATATCGATACAGTGCTCAAAAGGTTTGGCATGTAGGACAACAAACCAGGTGACACCACTGTCGCTAAGGGAGACAAGTTCAGTCTCAACCAGTGCCCTAAACGTTTTCGTAATTGCAAACATACCCTGTAAGTTTTTGAAAGTATAAATTGACCCCGAAACTTTATCAAAATCACATAATGGCCCAAATAATTTGCAAAACAGTCCTACAAAAATTTCAAATTTTCAAAAAAAGGGCTTGACAAAAAACTTTCTGAAAACTCTAGCTCTTCATGCGCAACCGCCACCAGATCGTCACGCCGTCACCAAAAAGCCACAGCGCACGAAAGCGCAAACAGCCATCGACAACGGCGACCGATCTTGAAGGAAAGATCTAACGAACGGCAATCGACGAACATCGATCCTCTGGATCGAACTGACAACGGCGCCACACACGGTGGTTCGCTCGATTTGGACCAGTGGCGACCAAAGAGGCGCTAGGCCGAGATTGACAACGAATATGGGTTGAAACCCATCGACCCAAATTGCCCAGTTCGATTTTTTTATTATTATTAAAACCGAAATCCAAATCTTAATTCTCAAGAATTAATCATGGGTGCCTCTAATACCAATTGTTAGGATTTTGATTAACACAATTATAACATGCTTCGGCACAAAATTAATCTGAATGTTTAACCTAAACATGTTTCTATATATACTTAATCAAACCCTAATAAACATATTACTAACTCATATCAATTCAAGAGAAAAGTAGCTTCAGTCTCTACTTTTCTCTTGAATTGATATGGGTTAGTAATATGTTTATTAGGGTTTGATTAAATGTATAGAAACTTGTTTAGGTTAAACATTCAGATTAATTTTGTGCCTAAGCATGTTATAATTGTGTTGATCGAAATCCTAACAATTGGTATCAGAGGCACCCATGATTAATTCTTGAGAATTAAGATTTGGATTTTGGTTTTAAAAAAAAAATTGGGTTTTGACCTTCTTTTATGAGATTTGTTTGAATTTTGTTGTTTTGGATTCGGTTTCATTGATCATTGTATTTGGTTATTAACGTGAGCATGTTTGTATGTTTGTTTTGATCTCTTTCAAGCTAATGTTTTACTATATCTGCTAATACCAACTCTATATCCATGCTTAATGGGATCAACTTTAAGGATTTGGAAAGAGAACATACTCATTGTTCTCGTCTGCATGGATCTAGACCTTGCATTTCGGGTTGAGCAACCCGCTTCTCTTACGGATACAAGTTCTCCTGCTGATAGGAAGAACTTTGAGAAGTGGGATCGCTCAAATTGCATGAGTCTTATGATCATGAAGTGCGGCATTCCGGAGGCATTTAGGGGCGCGGTATCTGAAAAGATAACTAAAGAAAAAAAGTTCCTAGCCGAAATTGAAAAGCGTTTTATGAAAAACGATAAGGCAGAAACAAGCACGCTTTTGCAAAGCTTGATTCTATGAAGTACAATGGCAAATGGAACATAAATGAGTACATTATGAAAATGTCTCATATTGCTTATAAGCTTAAGGCATTGAAGCTAGAGCTGTATAACGACTTGCTCGTGCATTTGGTATTAATACCACTTCATGCACAATACATTCAGTTTAAGGTCAGTTACAACTGTCAAAAGGAGAAATGGACTCTTAATGAGCTCATTTCTTACTGTGTGCAAGAGAAAGAGAGACTGGAGCGAGACAAGATCGAAAGTGCTCATTTGGCTAGCACCTCTAAGGATAAGGGAAAATAGAGGAAGAATAATGAAGCTGTTAAACACCTTATGAGATTTGGACAAGCATAAAGCCTAGTCTAAAGCATTTTCACATTTTCACATTTTCACATTTTGGGATGTCCAGCTGAGGCAAGGCCTTACAGGCCACATGAAAGGGAATTGGACTCCAAAATTGTGAGCAGCTACTTTATTGGCTACTCTGAGCGATCTAAGGGCTATAAGTTTTATGAACCCACACTTCGATCAATTTTTGAAATGGAAACTGCAACATTTTTGAGGATGTTGAGTTTGGGGGGAGAAATAAGGTTAGAGACATTGTCTTTAAGGAAGAATCGGTTTCGATTCCTATTATCGCTTTTGACAATGTGCAGGTTTCTATACCTGTAATTGATCAAGAAGCGAATTTGGATCCTCAACCAGACAATGTTGAACAACCCCCCATTCAAGATGAGGTAATTGTTCTTGAGGAATAAACTCAAAAACCTCAAGAACCAGTGTTATTAAGGCGATCCACTAGAGAAAGGAGAAATGCTATTCCAGACGATTTTTATGTATTTCTCCAGGAACATGAGGAAAACATTGGAATGATGAAAAATGATCCAATCAATTTCCATCAAGCCATGCAGGGTTCCAACTCTCAAAAGTGGATTGATGCAATGAATAAGGAGCATAAGTCTATGCAAGACAATAAGGTTTGGGTACTTGTCCCATTACTAGAAGATGCGAAGCCCATTGGTTGTAAATGGATATTTAAAACCAAAGGGATTCGAAACGTAATGTGGAGAGGTATAAGGCTCGTCTTGTAGCTAAAGACTTTACCCAAAAGGAAGGGATTGACTATAAAGAGACTTTCTCTCCAGTTTCAACGAAAGACTCTTTTAGGACAATCATGGCACTTGTTGTACATTTTGATCTTGAGCTTCATCAAATGGATGTCAAGACGGCGTTTCTCAATGGTGACATTGACGAAACAATTTATATGGTGCAACCAGAAAACTTTGAGTCGGGAAACCCAAAGAATATGGTTTGCAAATTGACAAAATCCATTTATAGACTCAAGCAAGCTTCCCGTCAGTGGTACCATAAGTTTCATCAAGTGATTATCTCGTTTGGTTTTGAGATAAACATTGTTGATAATTGTGTGTATCACAAATTCAGTGGGAGTAAGCATATATTCCTGGTTTTACATGTCGATGACATACTGCTTGCCACAAATGATATAAGCATATTGCATGAAACCAAGAGATTTCTATCAAAGAATTTTGAGATGAAAGATCTTGGTGACACCTATTTTGTATTAGGGATTCAGATAAAATGAGATCGTTCTCGAGGTATTCTTGGATAATCACAAAGGAGCTATATCGATACAGTGCTCAAAAGGTTTGGCATGTAGGACAACAAACCAGGTGACACCCATGTCGCTAAGGGAGACAAGTTCAGTCTCAACCAGTGCCCTAAAAGTAACCTTGAAGTTAAGGAAATGCAGAAGATTCCCTATGCATCAGCTGTAGAGAGTCTAATATATGCTCAGGTGTGTACGCGTCCGGATATTGCATACATTGTTGGTATGTTAGGCAGATATTTAAGTAACCCTGGAATAGATCATTGGATAGCAGCCAAGCGGGTTATGAGGTATTTGAAAAAAACAAAAGATTACATGCTCACATATAGAAGATCAGATCAATTTGAGATCATAGGGTATTCCAACTCCAATTTTGCTGGATGTCAAGACAGTAGGAGATCCACATCAGGCGTCATATACCTGTTGGCTGGTGGAGCTATTTCTTGGAAGAGTGTCAAACAGACACTCATAGCTTCTTCCACCATGGCAGTAGAGTTTGTAGCATGCTATGAGGCATCCAACCATGGAATATGGCTGCGGAATTTTGTCACTGGGCTATGCATTCTAGAGGGTGTTGAAAGACCACTCAAACTATATTGTGATAATAAGTCAGCAGTGCTATATTCTAACAACAACAGGAGCTCATCTAAGTCAAAGCATATTGACATTAAGTTCCTAGTTGTGAAGGAAAGAGTACAGCGTGGACATATATCCATAGAGCACATTGGGACAAACTCCAAGATAGCGGATCCGCTTACAAAAAGATTACCACCCAATGTCTTTCATGAGCACATTGCTCATATGGGTGTTATTTTGTGTGAGGATATCACATTATAGTGGGAGTTTGTATAATTTTGTATTGTATTGCTTTATTTTTTTATTTTGGATATATTTATGCATTTATGTATTTGGATATTTTTCTAATCAGAAATAAAGTATTCGGTTAATTACACTCTGTTACATTGTGTTAAGTTTTGATCTCACTAAGGAATAAAGTAGGACCAGTTGGCATAGACATGTATAGATCACATTGCATGTAATTTCCATGTTACACATCCATGATTGATCTATGTCATTTGGTTATGTTGGTATACGTGACCATTGATGGGTTTAGTCATGCTAAATGTGACGAAAGCCATTTTGATCCTATGTTAACATAATCAATGGACGAGATTGTTCGGATATACTCTAAAATCATAAAGTCATACGCATTTGTAAAGTTACATATGTGGCCCAGTGGGAGATTATTGAAAAATTCCATCATATTGGGCCACACATGTGAACATTAAATGTGTTGTGCTATCTTTTGGTTAAGACTAAATTAAAGTGATCTAATTAATATTTAAGTATTAAGGCTTAATGGTATAATTGTCATGGAATTAATGTGTAGATACCAGAGTGTTATTTCTAATTTATTGAGGGGCCGAATTAGAAATAGCCAACATATAATAATTTGATTATTATATATATTTAAGGTTATGGTCCCCAAATTATAAGATACTTTTGTTTTCTCTGTATCCCCATCAACAGAGCAAAATAGACACGGTTGGGTTCATAAAGGTCGTGATAATTTGGAAGATCACAACCCATTCACAAATCTCCAGCGATGGATTCAGGTACGCTTCCGCTATCGATTCTTTTCCACTTTTCTCTTGAATTGATATGTGTCATTATTGTATGTTTAGGGTTTGATTAAGTATGTATAGAAACATATTTAGGTTAAGTTTTACGGATTAATTATGTGTATATACATGTCGTTTTGTTTTATTGTGTTAATTCGAAATCCTAACAAATGGCATCGCGGCAGGGTGGGGAAATACGGGAGGTGGAGTGACCCAGCTGCTGATGCCGTTCATTTTTTAGATGATAAAGAGAGCTGGTGCGACGCCGTTTACGACATGGAGGATTGCGTTTTTTGTTCCTGGATTGTTGCATGTGATAATGGGGATTCTAGTGTTGTGTTTAGGCCAAGACTTGCCTGATGGTAACCTCACTACTTTGCGCATGAAAGGAGACGTCCGAAAGGATAATTTCTCTAAGGTTAGAAGTAGTACTTCTGGTTGCTTTTCATTTTCGATCACTACATTTAGGGGTGTGCATAAAAACCGGAACCGAACCGAATCGAACCAAAAATGGGTGTTCGGTTCGGTTTTATTGAAGCAATTTGGTTCAAATCAGTTTATAAAATAAAAAATATAAATATTTTCGGTTCAAACCGGTTTGCTTTTCCAAAACCGGTTTGAACCAAATAAACCGACTATACAAACCGGTTTGAACCAAATAAACCGACTATATAATAATAAAAAAAAAACCTATTCCTCTTTCATTTCTTCAAGTCTTCAACAGTTCAACCTTACAGCCGCGAATCATCTCCTCTGTGAATCTTCATTCTTCACCTTCGATTTTTCACAACCTTCTCTGCTCCGTTCTTCGTCTCTTCGAAGGTCGAATCTTCACGACGTCTCTGTTCTCAATCTTCACGACATGTCTGTGTCTTCGAAGCTTCACACCGTGACACGGTCGACGCCGATCTTGTGTCTACTCAACAAGGTTTGTCGATTTCCTTTTCTCAGTTTTTTGTGCTTAATCGATTGTTCTTTGTGTTCAATCTTCTTTAATTCTTTTTCTACTTTTCATTTTCATTTTCTAATTGTATTTGTCTTCTTACTTCTCCGTCTCTGATTGCTCAAGTTCACTGGCCACTGCTTAATCTTCACTCTGCTCAACATTCAAGTATTCAACAAGGTTTGTCAATTTCTCTTCTTCTTTTTCTAATTTTGTTCTTCTTTTTATAATTTTCTTTCTCTTCTGACATTTCTGATTTCTTGAACAACTTCAACCTCTCTCAGGCTTCAGCGTCTCTCAGGCTTCAGCTCGTCGGATCTGCTCATCTTCACTCTTCAGCTCGTCCGATCAACTTCAAGTCTTCAACGAGACAAAGCATCAAACTGTGAAAGGTTGGTTATTGTCTCTGATCACTCAAACCGTCTCTATTCTTCGTTATGGACTTGTAGTGTTGTCACTGTCTGTTGAATGTTGATATTTTATTTATGTAATTTGTATCGAATCTATTGATATTAAATTTTTGTCTCTAATCTATGTTGTCAGAGTCTAATTTGTATTGATATTTAATTTGTCTCTAACATGTGTTGTTAGAGTCTACTCTTTAATATTTAATATGTCTCTAATTTGTCTATAATCTGTGTTGAATCGATGCTCTGAAGTTTGATTTTTGAGCATGCATATTTCCTGCAGCTTATAAACAATGTGTGTATGTATGATAGATTGTATTTGTATTTGTATTTTTGAGATTGTATCTGTATTGTAATTTTGATTTGGATTGTAACTTTGATTTGGAGATTGTATTTGTATTGTAATTTGGATTTGGATTGTAACTTTGATTTTGGAGTTTGGATTTGGATTGTAATTTTTATTTGGAGTGTTTTTTAGAATTGGGCTATTAAAATTTATGAAAATTTGTCCCAAATTTGAAATCCAACAGCCCCTAAAATATAAAACATATTAAAAAAAACTCATTAAACCCATCAAGCCCAATGGGCTAGACATGACCCCGGTTCCGATCGGTTCCGGTTCCGGTTCGGAACCGGCGGTTCCGGTTCTAGAAGGAGCCGGAACCGGAAGCGGAACCGCAACCGGAACCGGAAGCGGAACCGCAACCGGAACCGGAACCGCAAGCGGAACCGCAACCGAAACCGTGGAACCGCGGTTTCGGTTCCGGTTCCGGTTCCTGTTCCGGTTCCGGTCCGGTTCGGCCGGTTCGGTTCCTTTTTTTTTTCTTATTATACATTTATACTATTTTAAAAAAAAATACAAAAACATAAAGACATGTAATAATATGAACTTGTAAATGAATTTTATTGTGTAAGGCCGTAAGCCGAAATTAAAATTTTAAAAAATAATACTAAATACATAAATTGAAATAAATGTATAAAACTAAAAATTAAAAAAATTGGTCTTTCACTTAATTTGTACCAAAATTAAGTTGCCAACGTATCCTCTCGGACTCGGGGTTTAGAGGAATCAAAGACCACGTAGTTCTTTTACATTTTATTGTCTTTTACATATGTAATTTTGTAAGTCTGTAACTAATCGCTGACATCCGTTCCGGTGCCGGTGGTGTGATCATCATCGAAGGAATCATAAATAACTTCTGGCTCCATTTCTTGTTGTCTATATCCAGTCTTTGTCCAATCATCAACACACACTTGGACTTGAATTGATTCTGGACTCAAAAGCGACCATCTTGCGTCCAAAATATTTCCACCCGCGCTAAACTCTTGTGCCACAGCCACTGTAGAAACCGGTGTTGCAAAAATCTATTTGGCTATTATAGACAAGATTGGGAAGTGCTTTTCATGTTCTCTCCACCAATGTAGAATATCAAATTTATCCACATCATCGTCTCCTATAAACTTAAAATTGGTACTATGATAAGTTTCTATCTCATCATACGAGATCGGACTTGATGAAGAAGAAGAAGAACCTCGCAATCTTTTGATCTTTTGGGATAAAAGTGCAGACTCTGCCCCCAACACTCTAGAAGATCGAGTTTGGGAGACATTTTCATTTTGTGGAACACTAATGTTTAATGATGGACCATAAATTCTACGATATTCATCATATAACTGATAAAATAATATCTTAATTGCAGTATAATAAGTATTAATTTCTAATTGTATACCTAAACATTTATAATAAAGAGTTAAATAATCTTTCAATGCATCTAGTTTACAACGTGGGTCAAAACACAACGCAAGCAAGTAAATAGTTGGAAACTCTATATAATAGTCTAACCATTTTTTTTTCATAGCTTCAATGCATGCTTGTAATTGTATATCAGATGAACAGTCAGCAAATGCACCAATAATATTACAACCCTTAATAATAAATAATTGAGTAGTAGGATAATAAATACCTGATAAATTGTTAGTAGCACTATTAAAAACTTTTAACAAATTATAAATTTTTATACAAACATCCCAATGGTGTGCATAAATATTGATTTGACTAATATTATATTGCATAAAAGAAACTAATAAATCCCTATATTCATAACTTTCACAAAGCAATTTATAAGTAGAGTTCCAACGTGTTGGAACATCACGAGAAAATCTAATGGGATGTCTACCTGCCTGTTTACAAAATCTTACCCATGCTTTCATAACATTAGGATGTTTCCACAAATATGAGAGGGCATCTTTAATGGGTTTAATAAAAGCTTGAAGAATTTCCAAACCTTTTTGAACGCATAAATTTAAAACATGGCAAGCACATCTTTGATGAAAAAATTTACTATTAAAATAAGGCTTGCATAATTCAATTAAAGCAGGAATAGCTGCTGTATTATTAGAAGCATTATCAAAACCAATTGAACAAATTTTGCTTTCAATTTTATACTCTTCAAAAATGATTTTCATATTTTTATAAATATTATCAGCAGTATGTGCATCATCAAAAACTCTAAATGCAAGAATTCTTTTTTGTATTGTCCATGCTTTGGCCATATAATGACAAGTTACACCTAAGTATGAATGTATTTGCCAATGGTCAGTCTATATATCAGCACATACGGAAACACGACCTATATAGTTCGTAAAATATTTTTTTAAAATCCTTTTTTCCTTTTTATAAATATCATACATTGTACGCGTGAGAGTGATCCTAGGGACACGACATGCAGCAGGATTTAATGCTTTATGACAATATTTAATAAAATCAACTTTTTCACCAAAACTAAAAGGCAAATATTCTACAGCTACTATCCTAGCTAATTCTTCTCTATTAGCTTGATCACTATATTTAAATAATTGAGTGTCAGGGGTAGAAAACCTGGAAATTTGAGATTGTGCATTCCTCTTGGCAAGTTCTGCTGGATGACTGGTTGTAATATGCTTCCTATATGTGCCGTATCCTCCAGATTTAGTCCACTTGTATTCTTTAGGGCAGTAATTGCACACCGCCCAACATGTTCCATTCGGTTTCGTAACTTTCTTCATGTGGAGAAAGAATAGATCATATTTGAGAGGCTTCTTATCCTTCTCTGCCGGCTCTTCAAAATTTGGATCTGCAGCAAAATCGGGTATATTTTCTGATTGGCTTGTCATATTACCAGGGCTAGGGCTAGGGGCGCTAGGCTGGCTAGAATTGGGTTCAGAAATTATTAAAGGGGGATTTGGATTGATTGGATAGTTTAGAGATTCAAGATAGGCTTGCCGTTGTAGGAACTCATGGTAAGCGGTGTCATCAAAACCGATATTATCCGGTTGGACTGGATCCGGCTCCGACATACGACCCTTACCGGTCTTGAAAACGAAATGCCTTGGTGGAATATCTCTTACTCCACTTCCACTTCCACTTCCACTTCCACTTCCACTTCCACTTCCACTTCCACTTGCCATCGAAAAAAATAATTCATAAATAAACTCTTCAAAAAAATTAAGATAAAAATTGTTGACAAGGATTTTAAAATGATTTTAAAAAATAATAATTGTAATACACTAAATATAAACAAATAAATAATTGACTAATTGGAAGATAATTGAAGAGAATTAGGAGAATTGAGATTTGAGAGAGAGTTGAGACTTGAGAGAGCAATTGTATGATAAGAAATGAATTAGGGGGGTATTTATAGAAAATAAAGAATTAAAGGGGAAAAGAAAAAAAATATATTTTGAGCCGTTGGAGCCCAACGGCTGGTTTTTTAATTTTTATTTTTTAAATAAAGGCCATGAACCAGCGGTTCCTGAACCGGGACCGAACCGTCGGTTCCTGGCCGGTTTTTCAAGAGAAGGAACAGGAACCGGAACCGGAACCGAACCGCCGACCCCCCGGTTCCGGTTCCGGTTCCGAAACCGGTTCCACGATTTTGTTTACGGTTACGGTTACGGTTACGGTTCATTTCACACGGTTACGGTTTGGTTCCACCGTTCGAACCGAACCGAACCGTGGTCATGTCTACATTGGGCGAATTAGGTCCAAAACCGAACTGAACCGGTTACAACCAGTTCAATTCAGTTCGGTTGCCATTTATATTCGGTTGCCATTTATATTCGGTTGAAACCGGTTTCATTTTGTGTAAACCGAAATATTTTCGGTTCAGTTCGGTTTTACCTAAAACCGAACCGAACCGAACCGTGCCCACCCCTAACTACATTGGTCCTGTGAGATATTAGATTATAAACCTAATAATTGTACAAAAGGAATTATAAGGTCTGATTAACTTATTATCTCGTATGAAAAGACATGTGAAATTCTGTATCGTATCCGACAATTTACATATCAAATCATTTCGTTTACACATTAAGATTCAAATGCATATTATGTGGCTGTTGATAACCAATAATGATTAACTTGTGTGTTCAGGTAGTTTGGTATGCCATTACAAACCACAGGACATGGAAATTTTTTCTTCTCTTTGGCATGTCATTGGGTGTAGAATTGACCATCGATAATGCCATCACAGAATACTTCTTCGACAGGTTTAATCTTATTCTCTACTCTTATAATTAACATATCAAAGTCACGTGAATTTTAACAAAAATAGTTAACAGTTAATAGTCTGATTATACCAATTTAAATTTATAACTTTAATTTTTACAAATCAATTTTGTAATTTCTACAAATTTTACATTAAAATTTTAAGTCAATATCGTCGGACAAAATTATAATTAATATATAATAGCATCAAATACGTATATCCCTATATAAAACAAATCAGGTTTAACCTCAAGCTCCACACAGCCGGCACCATAGCCGCCACCTTCGGCATGGCCAACATCTTTGCCCACCCAGGCGGTGGACTCCTCTCCTATCTGTTGGCCCGCCAATTCTGCATGCGAGGCCGACTTTGGAACCTCTACATCCTCAAAACCCTAGGAGGCATATTCTGTCTTTGTCTAGGCCGAGCTTCCTCTCTTCCACTGTCCTTCTTTTTCATGATCATCTTCTCAATCACCACACAAGCTGCCTGTGGCGCAACATTCGGGATCATCCCCTTCATTTCACGACATTCGCTGGGAGTCATCTCCGGCCTCACCGGCGCCGGTGGCAACGTCGGGTCTGGTTTGACCCAGTTGTTGTTCTTTGCTAACTCGAGATACACAACCGGGACTGGGATTTTTTTGATGGGGATCATGATCGTGTGCTGTACTTTGCCGATGGCTTTGGTGCATTTTCCGCAGTGGGGGAGTATGTTTTTGCCGGCAACCGAAGACGGCGAGAAGTCTAAGGAAGAATATTATTATGGGTCGGAGTGGAATGAGGAGGAGAAGCTAAAGGGGTTGCACCAAGGGAGCCTCAAGTTCGCCGATAATAGCCAGTCCGAGAGAGGGAAGAGGGTCGGCCCCGCACTTATGCCGCCAAGTTCCGCCGCTCACACCGATGTGTAGACGACAACTTGTGTCAATGGGAATACAAGGTCAAGTTGCTGTTTTAATAAAAAATATTACAGTTTTGGATATAGGGTAGAGTATACAATTCGAAGTTTCGACATTCGAACCTATACTCTAATTTAGGGATTAAGATCCCCTTGCTCATCTCATTTGTGTTCAGCTTTTTTAAAGATATGTTGACATGTGGCAGTCAAACAAATGAATGGGTAGGATTAATTTGGTTTATTTTTTTCCCTCCCATCTAATAAACGACGTCGTTTAGAGTCCTAGCTACGCTATCTTTTTGCCTTCTCATCTGTTTAGCTTTGAGTCTTGGAGAGATTTGATTATCTGAAGAAGATCAACTGTTTTCAATTCCTTCGTCTACATGTATCAATGCTTTGTATTCCTCTTCTAATTCCAAGCCCTAATTCCATTTGATTCATCGATTGATTCCCGTACCTGTAATTGTTGTTTGATTCATCGATTGATTCGCTCTTCACATTCATATTCCCCATTATACTATACCCTGCTCAATTTCTTCATCAAGAATCGATCCGGCATCAAAGTCATCATGAAACTCCTCGCTTGACAATTCCACGGAATTCCTCTGAAAATCAATTTTGCCATTATTTTTTTGACACATTTTGTCGTAAAAATTGACTGCTTTCGGCTTGAATCAGAAACCGGAGCTGTTGACTTCGATGTAAGCAGAGACGAGACACCTTACCGACTCTTCAATCGATCTTAGATACACATTTTTTTTATTCATATTTTTCTGTGTAATTGTTCAACCGCAATTAAAAACGAAAACGAAACCAAAAACAAAAACAAAGAATTAGAAACAAAAACGAAAGAGAAGAAGAAGAAGGGTAACAAGATGGAATCTTTTGATCTCTCTGTGTAATTGTGCAACCATAATTTAGAGATCCATCAAAAACTCCTACTCAGTTCAATACATATTTTTGGGTTCAAAGGCTGTCATTTAAAATTTGAAATTTGAAGGAACACCACCAAGGTTCACAGAGTTTGCTGATGTAATTATGGATTGGCTGGTGGAGCAAGAAGCCAGTGCTGTTGATTTCGCAAAAAGTCAGTAACATCATCAAGTCAAAGTTTATACTAGTTAGGACTCTAAACGGCATCGTTTGTTATATGGGAGTTAAAAAAAATGCAATTTAGTCCTACCCATTCATTTGCTTGGCTGCCACATATCAGCAGATGTTTAAAAGCTGAACACAAATGAGATGAGTAGGGAATCTTAATCCCTAATTCAGTGTTAAAACTCGAAATTTTAAGTTGATTTTATGTTGAATATTTACTGTTGTTTAAGGTTTAAAATATCCATTCACACGTTGTCACGGGTGCTATATATATGATTAATGTATACTATTATAAAGAGTGAAATATTTCATCTATCGAAGCAAACTTTTATTGTCAACCAGGATAGCGTTTGATATGTGCCCTTAGGGTACATGAGGGCAGAGGTTAAAACATTGTAAAAGGAATGTTAGGTACTGTATTTAGGGTTTAAAAATTAAATAACATTTTTTAGGGGGGGTTAAAAATTAAATAACACTTTTTGGACGTGGTATTTCAATATTGTCACTGTTTTAATAACTTATGTTTAAAAAACACCTATTATGGTGAACGGACAAAAATGTCCTCAATAGTTGTTTCATCAGAGTATTTCATTCATTTTTTACAGTGAGAGTTTTGAAATAGAGAGAGAAAGTTTCGTTGAAACTCAGGCGTTACGCAGACGCATTCGGGGGTTGAGCTCTCCGCAACTTGCGGGGGGGGTGGGGGTTTCTGGTCAGTACTTAAAAGGCTCGAAGCCTTGACTAAAAAACTTAGTCGATTTAACTAAACCAATTTTTGATCTGATCTGTTGTGTGTTGATAAAAGCTCGAAATCTTTCCAAAAAGTTGGGAAATAGTCAAAAAAATAAAATCTCGAACCAATAGAAAAAAATCTCGAACTAATAGAAAAAAGCTTGGACCAATACAAAAAAAGCTCGAAATCTTTCCAAAAAAGCTCGAAATCTTTCCAAAAAAGCTCGGAAATAGTAAAAAAAATAAAAGCTCGAACCAATACAAAAAAAACTCGAACTAATAGAAAACAACTCGGACCAATACAAAAAAAACTCGAAAATAGTCAAAAAAAATAAAAGCTCGAATCAATACAAAAAAAGCTTGGACCAATACAAAAAAAGCTCGGACTAATGGAAAAAAAACTTGAACCAATAGAAAAAAAGTTCGAAAAAAAAAGTCGGAAAAGAATAAAAATAAAATCATACAAATTCTGGAAACTATATGTTCATATATGGATTGATACATTGTTAAGCCAGTTACAAATGTATGAAAGAAAATAAAGAGAATGATTTTCAGATAACGTTTTTAGAAAGAG
Organism: Dipteronia dyeriana; assembly: GCA_032871835.1. NCBI lineage: Eukaryota > Viridiplantae > Streptophyta > Magnoliopsida > Sapindales > Sapindaceae > Dipteronia > Dipteronia dyeriana. The sequence goes on from CM065297.1 coordinate 15,901,911, forward strand.
AATATAACTTTTCTTTTTTAAAGTGTAGATGGAAGCACAAAGATAAATTTTAAGGGCAATTTGGGTAGTTCACCGTAATAGGTGCCTTTTAAACATAAGTTATTAAACTGGTAATATCATTACAACACAACAAAAAAAAGGTGACATTCCTCACCATTTCCACTTTTTTAGGATGGGTGTTGTACAAATAACACCACAGTAGTAATTCAAGTTTAAAAGACACCAATTTAGGTGATCAGACAAAAATAACCATTCAAAGTCACTTTTTGTTGTTTTCAAATGTAGAGAGTCAAATGTAGAGAGACAAACTAGAGAGAGAAAACATCCGCTGAAAATCAACGGCAAAGTAACCGGCGGTGGCACTACAACCCTTTTTCAATAGTTAACATGATCATCTCTGATTGATAGTGGTAAGTAGAGTTATATTTTGTTGTCGTTTTTTTTTCTTGATAAGTTTATGTGCATGTTTGATGTTGGGTGTTGTTTAGACTTGTAGATTAGGTTTGATTTGTGGATATGTGTATGGTTCTGGTTAAGGTTAGGGTTCGATTATTTGAAAAAGTAGTGTAGAAGACGATGGAGATCTGGTTTTTTGAACCTTTTGAAATAATGTATGAGCATTTTGATACAACGTTCGAGCCTTTTTAGTTGTTCTCTGAGCTTTTTGATATGAATATTGGGGTTATTCTAATTTGAATCTCTGAGCCTTTTGATACAACGTTCAATCCTTTTTAGTTGTTGTTCGAGCTTTTTGTTATTAATATTATGTTTATCTAATTTCAATCCCTGAGCCTTTTGAAATAGTTTCCGAGCCTTTTGAAACAGTGTTCGAGACTTTTTTGTTTGAGTTCGAACTTTTTGTTATTAATAATATATTTTTCAAATTTAAATCTCCGAGCCTTTGTAAATAATTTCAAGCCTTTTTAAGGAGTTCCCATGCTTTTTCATGAACCGTCCAAGCCTTTTGTATGAAAATTTTATTTTGTGAGGTTCTCAAGCTTTCTCATGAACTGCCCGAGATTTTTCATAAATTGTCCGAACCTTTTACTTAACTGTCTTAGCCTTTTGGTAATGAACTGACTAAGCTTTTTTGTTAACTGCCCGAGCCTTTTAATAACTTCTATGTTTTTTTCTATGAAAATGCAGATGAGGAATCAACTCAAGGATTTGCTTAACTAGGGATAAATAACATGGCATGATCATTTTGATGACCTTTGAGATATCGATGATGCATTTAATAGGGTCCACGAACATTTTACGGTCGAAGAACGACGTCAGTATACTGAGTCGTGTTTCAGACATTTTCTTCGGATGCATCGTCAGATGAAGTTTTTGTCTGGCGTTGTCCAACAACTGCTTATGCGTGTGCTGCATCATGATGGGCTGAAAGATGAAATGAGATTTATGTTAGGTCATCATTCGGTCGATTTCTCAAAGGTTGAATTATGTCTGATCACCGAATTGAAGTTCGGAGTCATACCCGACACGGCGAGGTATAATATGGTAATACTTCGATAGTTGAGATGAGGTCGATTATGAACAGTTGAGAGTTGTTCTGTGGATTGGCATTTTTGAGCAACAGTACGATGCGGTTAAGTTGTGCTTACTGTATATGCTCAACTGGATATTGTTGGGGTTGGACGAAAGAGAGAAAATGTCAGTATGGTAGATCCGCCTAGTTGAGGACTTGGATGCTTTTGATGCGTTCCCATGAGGTACATACGTATATAGGCAGTCCATTTTTGGTTTCAATCATGCCTTGGACGGTCGACAGGAGCGGTTCGAAAGACGACAGCAAGCAAAGGGCGTCGATGTACACACCCTAGAGATGTACAACATATACGGTCTACCTCAGGCATTGTTGGAAAGAATTTAGAATTTCAATCCGTATTTTATCAATAATTGTTTTCATATGACTGATGGAATAAATTATTGGATTCTTATCATACTTATCTTTTACGTAGATATTTGCTTTTGAGGTTATCCTCGAGCTTGACACTCAATTTGGGACTTATATGGTAATCGACCTATTCCTCCATATTCTGAAATAGAAGTTGAGTAAGCGACCGAGGGCGGACAAGCTGGTAAAGATTTTCACATCGAGGGTAAGTATCTATTTTTATAATGTTTATAGTTGTTAGTATGTACACAGTTAAATTGATCTAACTACGGTTTCAGATGTTTGTGAGGCCTAAACTAGTGCCCCCAGCAGCTGAGAGGGGTGAACGGTACTACGAGGGCATAAACGAGGAAGACAGTCTGTATAATACCGAGAACAGAGTGCATATTTTGGTACAAGATCCCGAACAACACACGATTGTCAAAACAAGTGACACCAAGGGTTCTGGGCCGGAGGGTGGCATAGGGACTCCCAAGAGGTTTAGGCTGATCCGATTTTTGATGCCCGGAGATACATCTGGAGGTGATTCACGAGGAGGCGTTGGAGGTCATCTTGAGGTACGTTAAAATATTTGTTTTGCATTAATTTATTTCAAACGAGTGAACGTTTTAGAACTGATAATTTCAAAAACCTTTTACGATCTCTAGGAGCGTAAATTCACTTAAATGTTGGATACTGTCAGAGAGTTACATTAGGTTGTCCGAAGGAATTATGAGGAGCGAAATTAGCATTACTAGGAGTTGCTAGAGATCCTCCGGAGGCTTTAGGGTTCAGGGTTCGACGTCAAAATCCCACAGAGATGGTCCACCGTTTGATGATCGGGACTTTAGTCCTAGAGACAGGACACATGGTCATAAGAAGGGGACAGACCCAAAGACCAGACGTGAGCAATAACTGCCTACTGGCAATGCAGGACCTGCTACAGAGACAACACTATTGGAGCAAGTGCCTCCTCAGGGTTTACCCGAGAAGCCGCTACATCATGTAGATCATCCAGTTCAGTCAAAAGATCACACCGTGCACCCCTTGTCACATCACACCCCTCTTGGCGATCCACGACGATAGAGTTCCCATCATAACCCACCAGTCCGGTCGATCCCAGCACAATGCACCCCTCCAGGCGATCCACAAGGATGCAGTTCCTCCTTAGAATACTCTCTTCCAGTTGACCCACGAGGTCAGATCTCTCATCGCAGTCCACCCCTCCGACAGCGCTTCCCCCTAGGTACTCCACGGGGATATAGTTCCTTCTCACATCGCACCCCTTCGGCCGATTAGCATCAACCGCAGTTGAGAAAATGAGGTTGGCAGCTGATGACCCCACACACTGACCCATGTCGGCCGAAGACGCCAAGGAGATTGTCACAATCTTCAGTACATGTTTTTAGGCCTAAGGACTTCGTAGATACTGATCTGCTTACGGTTTACCAAGCCTACAAGAGGAACACGACATGAGAATTGTAAGTATAATCGTACATATTACAGTATTTTTTTTTAGTATTTTGAAACACCTAAGTAAATTACTTGGTTATCTAACTTCTTCAATAATTATGCAAACGTGATGTGGATCTACATGATCCAGTTCCCATCACTTGGTTTCACCAGTTTCAAACCAACTTTATGGAGTTTGAGGATACAATATATTTCGTACTTGAATTGTCTGTATAAGTTTGTTCAGTAATGATAGAATCCTAACAATATAAAATATTGAAAATTGTCAGCACATGGACGAGTACTTGCGTATTCTAAGGAAGCAGCAGCGAGCATACCTATTGTCTATGGTCAAAGGATCAACATAATGGATTAATGATTAACATTGAAAAGTGTATGTTTACTAATGGATAATATCATCATTTTACATTTCCAATATGATTAATTCCCCAATTTAAGCATAATTTCGTTCGTTCGCTTAAATAAATGTGTTGTGTAGTAATTAGTGTATTTTTTTTTTTTGTATTTCAGAGGTAATTAAATCAATTCAGAATTATGGAGAAGTCAAATGGCAAAATAAACATCGTTTTCAAGTTTAGAACGTCAAAAACCTTTGGAAGGCCACGAAGGGCATTTTTGTAATTTTGACTATTCAATGTTCACAGTTGACTTTTATTGTTCATAGTTGAATTTCACTGTTCCTAATGACATGGCACATTCCTATTTGCCCGAACTGCGAGTGCACCATACATGCGACTGCAGATAATCACATTCTAGAAGTCGGTGCACTGTTCATAGTTGACTTTCTAGAAGATTATTGACCGACGACGCAACACATTTCTATTGGCCTAAATTGTGAGTGCACCGTACACGTGCTGTAGAGAATCATATTCTAGAAGCCGGTGCACTGTTCACTATTGACTTTCACGGTTGCATTTACTGTTCACTGTTCACTATTCACTGATGACTTGGTGAAATCTGGACTCTCCATTCTAAATTCAATCGATGGTCAATTTTCATCTGTATTTTGTATAAGTAGGGGACCTCTCCCCCCTATTTTACACATTCTGAATCCAAATCTGATATTAAATTTATGAAATTCTCTCTCTTTTGTTCTCAAATTCTCAGTTTAAATAAAATAGCTATTTTCTAGTTAAATTATGTCTGGCTAATTTTATATAGTTGGGGCCAAAGATAATACTGTTGGTAAAGAAAATATGATCCAATTATGGTAAGTTTATTGTTTTTTTGCTTTCTCCCCTCTAATCTTTGTGGACTTTTTGACTCACTGTAGTCAGACAGATATTGTCTAGCACAGTGAGTACTTTTACCCATATTTATCAGAGAGTGGTTTCTTATTAGGATTATGCTCGATAGCGAGATTGTAATATTGTAATTAACAATCTTTTTCATATGAATAAAGTGATTTCTAGTTTAACAAATCTTATAGCATTTATAGTTTAATTATTATAATTGTGAAAAGTAAATAATCATAAGGTCAAAAGACTATGAGAAAAGAAGAATTGTTCATACATCTAGACATGTATGAGGTAGACACAATTTTTTAGTTAGTCTTGAATAATATTCACAACTTAAGATAGAAGGTTGGGCGTCTTTATCTTATCAAAGTTGTAGATTCTTTTGCTAGCATTTGAGTGGGAACAAATATGTTATGATGAGTCTAAAATCATCAAAGTGTGGTGTCTTTGGGCAAAAGAATCTAGTGCACTGGATGCATTGAATAGGATCAAAATGAAATACTTTATCTAGAACCGTCAATGAATAAAAGTTTTCATTTGAAGACAATCAGAGAGTCTATCTCAATCCTAAGATAAATGATGGACTTATGGTTGCAAGTGTTATCATTTGAGCTATCAATGAGTACGATTATATAGCATAGTCTATTCTCGATAGTTTGATGGTATTCATTTGTTAATCGATAGAGGACTTCATTTTAAGATATGGACATCGTGGCTCCATTTATTGAATGAGAGTAGAATACCATCATGTGGATGTTTTGAGGTATTTGATATTAAATCTTAACGTTAAGTTTTCAATAGTGTCTATTGAAACATGGCTTCTGGACAAGTCAAAATATCCAAGTTCAAAATGTGGTCATATGAGTAAATATGGTAACTTGGAGAGCTATAGGCGGTCTATGAGCTATTGGCGATTACTGGTATTCTTCACGAGGATACACTTTCTCCAATAAGGTTGTCTAGGGTATGAGTGAGTAACATCAACTTATTCTATCTTTATTTAAGAGTTCAATTTTAGTTCTTTAGTGGAATGAACTAAAATTAAATATATCGAACCTAAGTGAATCATTTGTTGATTGTGATTGAGTTGTGTCTATTGTAGCTTAAATTTAGATAGCCCGCCAAGATCCCCAATCCACACGAACATGCATGGATCACTTGATATATTCTACCGGACCAATTTAGGGGTCCATCTAGAATTGTATTAAGGCATGAGAACTTGTTTCTTTTTGTAAGAATAGGTCTAGTTCACATGTAGACTTTTTATTAAGGTCCAATGGATTGTATAAAACAAGAAAAATAATATATGGCTCATATATATGGTATAGGCGGCAAGGCTATTAAGAATAACTTAAATATATTATTTTTATTTTATTATTTAATTAAATGGAAATTAATTAATTTGTTGATTAATTAATTATTTAATTAAAAGTCAAAATCTTTTTCCTGGTAGGAGATGGTCTCCTAAAACTATACTATTGTTGGTAGTATAGTTAATGTTAAAGACTATGTTTGATAAGTAGATAAATAAAAGGAATTATTTATCTAATCAAATTAGGAAGTCTTTAATATGGTTACAAACACACTATTGAGTTGGATTAGGAGTCGTTGTGTAGGAAAGAATTCCTTTTTGAAAAGGATTCTTAACCACCAGGTAATTCTAACTAAGGAAAGGATTCTTAACAACCAAGTAAATCCTTCTTAGGAAAAGAACTAAGTCTCCTAATTATATTAAGTGAAATTTCGGCCAGCTATGTATATACATGAGGAGGACATAATTCCTTTTAAAAAAGGATTCTTAACTACCAAATAAATCCACCTAAGGAAATGATTCTTGTCAACCAAGTAAATCCTTCTTAGGAGAGGACTTATGACCCTATATATAGGTTTGGAAATTTCAACCAGCTCTAAGGTTTTTTATGAGAGAAATTTCGATCATGCTAAGCAATTTTCAAGAAGAGAATTTGGCCTAGCAAGAGAGAATTTTGAGAGCAAAAAAATTTGTTTTTTACTCTGGACAAAATTCGACCAACTCATAGAGATAGTGTGAATTTGGCCAAGGAGAAAAGAGAAAAAGAGAACGTTTTTGTTTTCGATAGTACACTAGAATCCTTTACATCAAAAGGGTTTTGTGTACAACATCGAATCAAGGTTCACGCTAGTTTCAATCAAATTGATTGATAATTCACAAGTGGCCGGACGTTCTTGGTTTTTCTCTTAGAGGATTATTGTAACTAACAAAGAAGAAGATTTTGTTTGTTTCCATCCTCAGGTATATAATTTAAAGATAGGGATCCCACTCTCCTAGGTGATTCACGTTCGTGATTAGATTGAAAGATCTTACGGATTTAATTCGACGCTAGTTCAATCATCACGAATAAAAAAGGTATGATATTTTTTATATACATCAATTAATCTAGGGTTAAGGTTCTTGTTATTAAAAGGGAATTTTTTTTATATACACAAACCCTAATTTAGTTTTTCTCACGCTTCCGTTGCGTTTTGAACCCGTTCTTTTCCCTTCATTTCTCCCCGTTGATCTTTGTGGAGTTTTTGACTCACTGTAGACAGACAGATATTGTCTAGCACAGTGAGTACTTTTACCCATATCTATCAGAAAGTGGTTTATCCTCTCCGATCTTTGTGGAGTTTTGACTCATTGTAAATAGATAGATATTGTCTAGCATAGTGAGTATTTTTATCAACATCTATCAGAGAGTGGTCAGTGGAGTAGAATATCCTCCCATTAATCTGGACTAAATATTAATTATTGGGTCTCTTAGCCCCAGTTTTAATTTTAACTTCTTTACATTTTTTAACAAGCTTAGTAATTAATCTAGATAATTAATTCTATAAGGACAAAAGTGAACAACCTCCCTGTGGTTCGACCCGGTCTTACCGGTTAATTTATTACTTTGACACTCTTATACTTGGGAGTAGGAACACTTCTTTAGGACGTGTCAAGTTTTTGGTGACATTGCCAGGGAGGTAAGTCTGCATTTTCTTTGTAGAAGTAATTTCTTTTTAATTTTATTTTAGTTTTGTTATTTTTTTTTCTATCTTCTTTGTTCTTATTTTGTTTTCAATTTTGCATCACTTATCTCAATCATAAACTTCATTCACTTAAAAAAAAAAAGCACTTGTAATACTTAATCACATTTTTACATTTTATTACTTCAACTTTTTATTTGAATTTTAGCTTAGATCTAGTTTGTATTTGCATATAGGTCATTTTATTTTTCATTTTTGCATATCAATCCCTATAATTATCATATTTCACTTTAGTCCCTATATTTATAATTATTTACACTTTTGCCCTAACACTTGTGTATATTTGTATTTACACCCCTAGAATTTTGTATCTTGTTACTTTTATCACTTTTTCTTTTATTTTCTTCATTTTTGTGTATTTCACCTCCATGAACCCTCATTAAATTTGCATGAGACGTTGGTCTCGAACATCTAGTGGTAGATTAATTAGGAGATCACAATCACCCACATTCACCAACAACATGGCTGAAAACCCACTTAGACATCTAGCAGGAAACCAAACCGAAAACCTTTTAGACAACCTTGAAAACATATCTCAATATAGCAACCATCCGCCCTATGTTGACCATGACCAACACATTAACCCAAATGCACCTAGAACTCTTAGAGACTACATGAACCCCACACACACTAGAACACCTTCATGCATTTCCCACCAAATGCAACACACTTTCATTTTAAACCGAGAATCATTCAACTTTTACCCAATTTTCACGGTCTTGAATATGAAAACTCATATTTGCATCTTAGGGAGTTTGAGGAAGTCTGTAACACTTGCACTGACCAAAATGTTAGCATGGATATAATCAGGCTTAAGTTTTTCCCTTTTTTCTTAAAAGATAAAGCTAAGACTTGGTTACAAAACCTTAGGTCAAGATCAATTCAAACTTGGAATGATATGCAACAACAATTCTTAAAGAATTTTTTCTCACCTCATAGAACAAACTCTCTTAAGAGGCAAATCACTTCATTTGCCCAAAAACCCGAGAAAACACTTTACCAATGTTGGGATAGGTTCAAAGAGTTGTTAAATGTCTGTCCACATCATGGTTTTGAAACATGGAGGATAATGTCACATTTTTATAAGGGACTCACACCCCAAAGTAGACAAGTCATTGAAATTGTGTGTAATGGGGAGTTCAATGACAAAAATCCCGAAGAAGCACTTGACTATCTTGACCATATCGCTAAAAATGCTCAAAATTGGGATACCATTTGTTTCTATGAGTCCATGATCAAACCACAACCATCTCCATCTAGTGGATGCATTTACAATTTTAGGGAAGACCATGACCTTTAAGCTAGATTTGCATCTCTAGCTTGGAAAGTTGAAGCTTTAGAAACTACAAAGAGTGAACATGTAAAATTTATACAAGAAATCGCATGCCATGTATGTGATTCTGATGATCATATCACTCATAGTTGCCCAACTTTACTAGCCATAAAAGATTGCCTTCATGAACAAGCCAATGGTTTGCACACTTTCAACAAGCCAAATTCCAACCCATACTCACAAACCTACAATCTTGGTTGGAGAAATCATCCAAACTCTAGTTGGAGGAACTACAATCAAGCCCGGTCTTCACAACCACCAGGTCCATTACATCCACAAACACACCAGAATTTCTAAAACCCTCAAGGTTATGCGCCTTATGTCCCACCATCTAGGAAAAACCTTGAAGACACTTTGCATTCATTCATTGAGAAGCAAGAATCTATTAACAACCAAACAACACTAACCTTGACGGATTTTAAAGATACTTTGGCAAAGATTGCTTTTATGATCACCACACACGAAAAAGGTAAGTTTCCATCTCAACCACAACCAAATCCCAAGAGTCAGTCAAGTTCCTATGATAATAACCAAAGCCCATATCAAGTCAAATCAATTATCACTCTTCGTAGTGGTAAGGTCATCGAAAAACCTATTCTTGAATCTGGTAAAAATGATGATGAGTCATTTTCCAAGGGTAAGGAAGGGGTTGATGAAACCACTATTGACGAAGAAATAATTGAATCCCCACCTACACTCTCATATCCTCAGGCTTTTAAAAATTCACAGAAATTGAAGCATCCCCCAGAGATTTTTGAAATTTTCAAACAGGTAAAGTTCAATATCCATTTGAGGGACGCCATCAAACAGGTAACTTCCTATGCCAAATTTTTGAAAGATCTGTGCACTGTGAAAAGGAAGCATCAGGTAAGAAAGAAAGCCTTTATGGTTGAACAGGTTGTCGAAGAAGAAGGAGACACTTCAGATTTTGGAGAATTGGAACAAAAAGATGATGTGCTAGAAGAAAAAGCACCTCAACTGGTAATCTCTTCTAACCTCACAGTGGTAATCTCTTCTAACCTCGCAGAAGAGCAAGAAGGTAAGTTGTTACATGTTTTAAAGAAAAATAAGAATGCAATTGGTTGGACTTTGAAAGATTTGAAAGGTATTAACCCTTTGATTTGTTCATATCGAATAAATTTAGAGGAAAATGCTAAACATATCGACAACCCCAAAGAAGACTTAACCCGCACATGAAAGAAGTTATCAAGACTGAATTCCTTAAATTACTTCACGTGGAAATTATCTACCCTATCTCTAATAGTAAGTGGGTGAGTCGTACACAAGTTGTGCAAAAAAAATATATGGAATCACTGTTGTTAAAAATGAAAAGGGTGAGTTAAATCCAACTCGTGTTCATCTAGTTGGCTTATTTGCATTGATTATAGAAAATTAAATGATGCCACTAAAAGATATCAATTTCCTTTTCCATTCCTTAACCAAATTTTAGAAAGAGTGGCAAGACATCCCTACTACTGCTTTCTTGATGGGTATTCAGGATACTATCAAATTTCCATTGCATTAGAAGATCAAGAAAAAACCACATTCACATGTCCCTTTGGAACCTTTGCATTTAGAATAATGCCATTTGGTTTATGTAATGCTCCAGCCACATTTCAACGAAGCATGATAAGCATTTTTAGTGACATGATTGAACATTGTTTAGAGGTCTTTATGGATGATTTAACTGTATTTTGGAATTCTTTTGATGATTGTCTTAATAACTTGGATAGAGTCTTGAAACGTTGCATAGAAAAATGACTTGTGCTTAACTGGGAAAAGTGTCATTATATGACCACGTCTGGAATTGTTTTGGGTCATGTTGTGTCATCAAAAGGTATCGAGGTTGATAAGGCAATAATTGAAGTCATTTCAAAGTTACCATCACCACAAATAGTCAAAGATGTGCGGTCATTTTTAGGGCATGCAGGATTTTATCTGAGGTTTATTAAAGATTTCAGTGTCATATCTAAATCACTTTGCAACCTCTTAGTAAAAGATGTAAAATTTGAATGGACACAAGAGTGTGGAGAGTCTTTTAAAAAGATAGTTGACCTTTTAACGTCTGCTCCTATCATGCAATCCCCTGATTGGTCATTGCCTTTTGAATTGATGTATGATGCGAGTGATTTTGCTATTGGAGCTGTCTTAGGCAAAGAAGAGAAGGTAAGCCTTTTTTTATTTATTATGCAAGTAAAACTTTGAATAGTGCACAAATGAATTGCACCACCACTGAGAAAGAATTACTTGTTGTGATATTTGCATTGGATAAATTTCGGTCATACTTGATTGGTGCTTCAACCATTGTTTTTACTGATCACACTGCTTTAAAGTATTTAATGTCTAAACAGGATGCGAAGCCAAGGTTGATTCGTTGGATTTTATTGCTACAAGAATTCAAACTCACAATCAAGAACAAAAAGGGTGCTGAAAATGTCGTTGCAGACCATTTATTATGACTCACCGCTGAGTCGTCATTTGTTAAAGCACCCTATCAATGATTCTTTTCCTGATGATCTTTTATTCTCTTTCACAACTTTACATTGGTATGCTGACATTATTAATTATCTTGCAACATGAATGATGCCACTCGATTGAAATGCACAAGACAAAAAGAAATTTTTGACCGAGGTAAAACGTTTTTACTGGAATCACCCGTACTTATTCGAGTATTGTCCTGATCAAATTGTTCGGCAGTGTATTCCAGGCAATGAGGTAAGTAGTGTCATTGAATTTTGTCATTCTGAAGCATATAGTGGTAGTTTTTCGTCAAGGAAATTGGCTCAAAAATCTTGCAGTGTGGATTTTATTGGCCTACCTTATTTGAAGACGCACAAGCATTCTGTAAAACCTGTTAAAATTGTTAAAAGTTAGGACTCATTTCCAAGTGAAACAAGATGCCTTTAAACCTCATTCTTGTCATTGAAATATTTAATTGTTGGGGTATTGATTTTATTGGTCCATTTCCACCGTCATTTGGATTTTTGTACATTTTGGTTTCCGTTGATTATGTGTCAAAATGGGTTGAGGCAATTCCTTGTCGAAATAATGATCACAAAACAGTTATTAAGTTTTTAAAGGAAAATCTTTTGAGTCGATTTGGAATCCCTTGAACCATAATCAGTGATGAAGGCAAACACTTTTGTAACAAACTTTTTGAGTCTTTAATGAATAAATATTGAGTCACACATAAAATTGCCACACTATACCAACCTCAAACAAGTGGTCAAGTTGAGTTAGCAAATAGTGAGATAAAACATATCTTGTAAAAAACGGTTAACCCTGATCGAAAAGATTAGTCTCTTAGACTAAATGATGCACTTTGGGCTTACCGTGATGCATTCAAAACATCTTTAGGTATGTCTCTTTATCGTTTAGTTTATGGAAAACCTTGCCACCTACATGTTGAACTTGAGAAAAAAACATATTGGACCATTAAAGCTTTCAATTCTAACCTAAATGATTCTGGTGAATTACGCAAGTTGCAAATAAATGAACTTGAAGAATTAAGAAATGATGCAAATGAAAATGCAAAAAATTCTTAAAGAAAAATCTAAAACCTTACATGACAGACGGATTTTAAGAAGATCATTTGAAGTTGGTCAAAAGGTTTTGCTTTATAATTCTCGACTTCATTTATTTTCTGGCAAATTGAAATCAAAATGGAGTGGTCCATTTGTTGGGAAACACGTGTATCCATATGGTGCCCTTGACATTGAGAATCCTAGGATTGGTAATGTGTTTAAAGTTAATGGACAACGTGTGAAACCTTTCTTAGAAAATACAGATTTTCAAAAAGACTCTGCCATCCTTTTTGACCCTTGTTACAAAGGATTAATTTCTAGGTTCAGTTTTTGCTTGGTTTGTTTTGCTATATAACCCCGGTTAAGTGGCGGATAATGGTACTCCGTGACAATTCAAGTCGGTTTAATTCAGTTTCCCAAATAACTGATCCCCAAAACAAGGCATGGATAAAATTTTCACAAACCTACGAAAATATTTTCCATCGCTGCCCCAAAATGCTCTAAAAAGAATTACAAAGCACGTTCCAAAAGATTACGCTTACTGATGATAAACAAAATTTCTGTTAAAATTCGCTGGTTGATCGAAGTTAAGATGCGTCTAGCAGGTACATGCCTGGTATCTGAAGAAGTAACCTTGCAAAAAAATGAAGAGCTAAGAAGTTAGGGGTTACTTGTCACAAATGTGCACGTACAACTTGCAACACACGTTGTCGTTCTTTAGGAATGGTGTCTATTAATCGGAAAGATAAAATTTTATTCATTAGGCATGGTTTGCGTAAGGAGTCATTGGATAATATCCTAACGACTCTTGATGCACATCCTAATGGATATGTGCAAATGCAATTGACCGATTATAGACACAATTTCAAAAAGAACATGCACAATATAGTCTTTGGAATCTGACTTTAAAAGACCATGTTTGCCAATTTATAAGAAAATTGGATGGGAAGCATATCCCCGACCCATTGAGGGCATTAAAGCCGTTTCTGGATGTAAAACCCGAGGAAGATGTGAGCCATAATCACAACTACCAGTAAAGTCTTTTGTTTTTTTATAGGATTTTGTTGTCTTTCAAGTTGTTCAGGTGATATCTTCTAAACCATAACTCTTTTTAAAGACATTGGGGACAATGCCTCATTCTGGTTGGGTGGAGAGGATAGTTGATTCAATAACTTTTGTTTTTCAAAAAATAAAAAACTAACTCCTGACCATTTTTTTTTGTAAAGATGGCCGAGTAAGGAGATCTTTTAGATACTTCTGAGACGCATCTTTGTAGTTCTGATGCATTTTTTTCCTCTCTTCTGACTATTCAAATTTATAAACTCTCCATTGTGATATCATTGACTAATCCTTTTGTTCATTAAGTCATCTTGAGAAATCTTTCGAACTATTTTGGACACACATGATTAGTGCAGTAAGTTGAGAATTTACGATATTTAGTTCTGAAACATCATTCAAGGGTAACAACCGAAGGCAGTGGTCTTGTTTAAAAATATATATAGTAATAATAATAAAAAAATTAATTTGTGGGTTTTGACCAAAACTCTTACTTAGTAGCCGGACATCATGCCTCAGTAAGCATAGAGTGTTCGCGTAAAACGGTGGAGCCTGGATAAGAATAAAGTGCAGTTTCGTAGCCTCTTTAACTCGAGCAATTAAGTCCGATGGGTGATTCAACACCTAATGCCCTAAGACCAACTTGTTTGGGAGTCATTGATCCAAAGCTCATTACACGGGTTAAAGAGAAAGCTTAAGGGAATTGTACTATTAAAAAAAACATCTGCAATTCGAGTAATTAAGCCCGTAGGAGTGTTTTAACACTTAATGCCCTAAAATCAACTGGTTTGGGATTCATTGGCCTAAAGCTCGCTACATGGATTAAAGATTGAATGTTTGTTTCCAATTTTGTTATATTAAAAAAAAAACCAAAAAAAAAGAGAGAATAAAACCGTTGCCTAAGGAAAAGGCCCTGATGAGATTTCGGAATGAAAATGTTCTTTGATTTCAATTGAATCTTATAGTTATTGTGTTGATCTTTATTGAACACAAGAAAGTTTGACTGATATCCCGATTGATGACTGATTGACAAAGGGTGAGAAAATATGTATAGGAGAGTTTGTTTATTTGGTAGTTTTTTTTTTAGAGTTGAGTTTTTACTATTTTCGCTTTAGTTGCTAAGGACTAGCAATAAGCTGGTTGAGGAGTGTGATTAACATTGAAAAGTGTATGTTTACTAAGGGATAATATCATCACTTTACACTTCCAATATGATTAATTCCCCAATTTAGACATAATTTCGTTCGCTCGCTTAAACAAATGTGTTGAGTAGTAATCAGTATATTTTTATTTGTATTTCAGAGGTAATTAGGTCAATTCAGAATTATGGAAAAATCAGATGGCAAAACAAACATTGTTTTCAAGTAGAACGTCAAAAACCTTAGAAAGGCCATGAAGGGCATTTTTCTATTTTTGATTATTCACTATTCACAGTTGACTTTCAGTATTCCTGATGACGTGACACATTCCTATTGGCCCCGAACTGCGAGTGCACCATACACGAGACTGTATAGAATAACATTCTAGAAGTCGGTGCACTGTTTATAGTTGACTTTCTAGAAGATTATTGACCGATGACGCGACACATTTCTATTGGCCTAAATTGTGAGTGCACCATACAAGTGCTGTAGAGAATCATATTCTAGAAGCCAGTGCACTGTTCACTATTGACTTTCAAGGGTGCGTTTATATTTCACTGTTTACTATTCACTGATGACATGGCAAAATCAGGATGTTCCATTCTAAATTCATCCGTTGATCAATTTTCATCAGTATTTTGTATAAATAGGGGACCTCTCCCCCCTAATTTACACATTCTGAATTCAAATCTGATATTAGATTTGTGAAATTCTCTCTCTGTTGTTCTCAAATTCTCAGTTTAAATAAAATAGTTATTTTCTAGTTAAATTATGTCTGGCTAATTTTATATAGTTGTGGCCAAAGGTGATACTGTTGGTTAGGGGTGGGCAAAAAACCAATGAACCGAACCAAACCGAACCAGCGGATCAAACCGGTCCAATTGGTTTTTTACCGGTTTTGATTGGGTGATCGGCTCGGTTCGGTACTAATTTTAAAAAAAACCGGTTTGATCGGTTTTTGTCCGGTTTAGTTTCAAAAACCGGATAACCGAACCGGTATCCAACTATAAATTAAAAAAAAAAAACTAATTCTAACTTTCACTCTTCACTCTTCAATTATTAGATATATTTTATTGGATTTTAAAATGTAATTTGACTTTGTTTGGTATTGACTATTGTATTAGCTATCAATAAAAAATTTGATCGGCATGTATTTTGAAATATCTTTACTATTTTGTATTGGATTTTGTAGTTTTTTAATATGTTTTTATTGTGATGTAAATAAATTTGGCCCAATAGGTTCAAAAAAATGAATTAAATATATAATAAATGAAATTTAGAATTTTGGCCCATCAGGTCCAAAACCAAAAAAACCAAACCGAACCGAACCGGTCCAATTATATCGGTTGGTAAAGTTCAATTTGATTGGATCGGTTCACTTTTTTAAAAACCAGATTTTATCAGTTTTTTATCGGTTCTATGAAAAACCGAACCGGTCCAATCAATGCTCACCTCTACTGTTGGTATCGAAAATATGATCCAATTATGGTAAGTTTATTATTTTTTTTGTTTTCTCCCCTCTGATATTTGTGGAGTTTTTGACTCACTGTAGTCAGACAGCTATTGTCTAGCACAGTGAGTACTTTTACCCATATTTATTAGAGAGTCGTTTATCCTCTCTGATCTTTGTGGAGTTTTTGACTCACTGTAGACAGACAGATATTGTCTAGTACAGTGAGTATTTTTACCCATATCTATCAGAGAGTGGTTTATCCCCTCTGATCTTTGTGGAGTTTTGACTCACTATAGACAGACAGATGTTGTCTAGCTTAGTGAGTACTTTTACCCACATCTATCAGAGAGTGGTCAGTGGAGTGAAATACTTTCCCATTAATCTGGACTAAATATTAATTATTGGATCATATTCGAATTACCAACAGTGGATCCCTTAGCCCCAGTTTTAATTTTAACTGATTTACATTTTATAACAAGTCTAGTAATTAATCTAGATAATTAATTCTATAAGGACAAGTGAACAACCTCTCTGTGGTTCGACCCAGCCTTACCGATTAATTTATTACTTTGACACTCTTATACTTGGGAGTAGGAACACTTTTTTAAGACGTGATAAGTTTTTAGCGCCGCTACTGGGGAGTAAGTCTGTATTTTCTTTGTAGAAGTAATTTCTTTTTAATTTTATTTTAGTTTTGCTATTTTTTTTTCTATCTTCTTTGTTCCTATTTTGTATTCAATTTTGAATCACTCATCTCTATCATAAACTTCATCCACTTAAAAAAAAAAAAGCACTTGAAATCATTAATCACATTTTTTGCATTTTAGTCCTTCAACTTTTTATATGCATTTTAGCTTTGATCTAGTTTGTATTTACATATAGGTCATTTTATTTTTTATTTTTGCATATCAGTCCCTGTAATTATCATATTTCAATTTAGTCCCTATATTTATAATTATTTGCACTTGTGCCCCAACACTTGTGTATATTTATATTTACACCCCTAGAATTTTGCATCTTGTTATTTTTATAACTTTTTCTTTAATTTTTTTCATTTTTGTGTATTTCACCTCCATGAACCCTCATTAAATTTTCATGTGACGTTGGTCTCGAACATCTAGTGGTAGATTAATTAGGAGATCACAATCACTCACATTCACCAACAACATGGCTGAAAACCCACTTAGACATCCTGCAGGAAACCAAGCCGAAAACATTTTAGACAACCTTGACAACATATCTCAGCACAGCAACCATCCGCCCTATGTTGAACATGACCAACACATTAACCCAAATCCATCTAGAACTCTTAGAGACTACATGAATCCCACACGCACTGGAGCACCTTAATGCATAGTTTTCCCACCAAATGCAACACACTTTGATTTTAAACTTGGAATCATTCAACTTTTTCTCAATTTTCACGGTCTTGAATCTGAAAACTCATATTTGCATCTTAGGGAGTTTGAGGAAGTCTGTAACACTTGCACTGACCAAAATGTTGGCATGGATATAATCAGGCTTAAGTTTTTCCCTTTTTCCTTAAAAGATAAAGCTAAAACTTGGTTACAAAACCTTAGGCCAGGATCAATTCAAACTTGGAATGATACTCAACAACAGTTCTTAAAGAAATTTTTCTCACCTCATAGAACAAACTCTCTTAAGAGGCAAATCACTTCATTTGCCTAAAAACCAGAGGAAACACTTTACCAATATTGGGATAGGTTTAAAGAGTTGTTAAATGTCTGTCCATATCATGGTTTTGAAACATGGAGGATAGTGTCACATTTTTATGAGGGACTCACACTCCAAGGTAGACAAGTCATTGAAATTGTGTGTAATGGGGAGTTCAGTGACAAAAATCCCAAATAAGCACTTGACTATCTTAACCACATCGCTGAAAATGCTCAAAATTGGGATACCATTGGTTCCTATGAGTCCATGAGCAAACCACAACAATCTCTATCTAGTGGAGGCATTTACAATCCTAGGGAAGACCATGACCTTCAAACTAGATTTGCATTCCTAGCTAGGAAAGTTGAAGCTTTAGAAACTAAAAAGAGTGAACATGTAAAATCTATACAAGAAATCGCATGCCATGTATGTGATTCTGATGATCATATCACTTATAGTTGCCCAAATTTACCAACCATAAAAGATTGCCTTCATGAACAAACCAATGTTTTACACACTTTCAACAAGCCAAATTCCAACGCATACTCACAAACCTACAATCCTGGTTGGAGAAATTATCCAAACTCTAGTTGGAGGAACAAAATTCAAGCCCAGTCTTCATAACCACCAGGTCCATCACATCCACAAACATACCAGAACTTCCAAAACCCTCTAGGTTATGCGCCATATGTCCCACAATATAGGAAAAACCTTGAAGACACTTTGCACAAGTCCATTGAGAAGCAAGAATCCATTAATAGCCAAACAACACAAACCTTGATAGATGTTAAAGATACTTTGGCAAAGATTGCTTCTACGCTCACCACACACAAAAATGTAAGTTTCCATCTCAACCACTACCAAATCCCAAGAGTTAGTCAAGTTCCTATGATAATAACCAACGCCTAGATTAAGTCAAATCAATTATCACTCTTCGTAGTGGTAAGGTCATCAAAAAACCTATTCTTGAATCTGGTAAAAATGATGATAAGTCATTTTCCAAGGGTAAGGAAGGGGTTGATGAAACCACTGTTGACGTAAAAATAATTGAATCCCCACCTACACTCCCATATCCTCAGGCTCTTAAAAATTCACAGCAATGGAAGCATCCCTCAGAGATTTTTGAAATTTTCAAACAGGTAAAGATCAATATCCCTTTATTGGACGTAATCAAACAAGTACCTTCCTATGCCAAATTTTTGAAGGATCTGTGCATTGTGAAAGGGAAGCATCAGGTAAGAAAGAAAGCCTTTATTGCTGAACAGGTTGTCGAAGAAGAAGGAGAAACTTCAGATTTTGAAGAATTGGAACAAAAAGATGACGTGCCAGAAGAAAAAGCACCTCAACTTGATTTGAAGCCCTTACCAGAAGGACTTAAATATGCTAACCTTAGAGACAACCAGACCTACCCGGTTGTAATCACTTCTAACCTCACAAAAGAGCAAGAAGGTAAGTTGTTACATGTTTTAAAGAAAAATAAGAATGCAATTGGTTGGACTTTGAAAGATTTGAAAGGTATTAACCCTTTGAGTTGTTCACATCGAATAAATTTAGAGGAAAATGCTAAAACATATCGACAACCCCAAAGAAGACTTAACCCACACATGAAAGAAGTTGTCAAGGCTGAAGTCCTTAAATTACATGACGTGGGAATTATCTACCCTATCTCTAATAGTAAGTGGGTGAGTCCTACACAAGTTGTGCAAAAAAAATCTGGAATCACTGTTGTTAAAAATGAAAAGGGTAAGTTAATTCCAACTCGTGTTCCATCTAGTTGGCGCATGTGTATTGATTATAGAAAATTAAATGATGCCACTAGAAAAGATCATTTTCCCCTTCCATTCCTTGACCAAATTTTTGAAAGAGTAACAGGACATCCTTACTACTACTTTTTTGATGAGTATTCAGGATACTATCAAATTCCCATTGCATTAGAAGACCAAGAAAAAACCACATTCACATGTCCCTTTGGAACCTTTGCATTTAGAAGAATGCCATTTGGTTTGTGTAATGCTCCCGTCACATTTGAACGATGCATGCTAAGCATTTTTAGTGGCATGATTAAACATTGTTTAGAGGTCTTTATGGATGATTTAATTGTGTTTGGGAATTCTTTTGATAATTGTCTTAATAACTTAGATAGAGTCTTAAAACCTTGCATAAAAAAGGACTTGTGCTTAACTGGAAAAGTGTCAATATATGACCACGTCTGGAATTGTTTTGGGTCATGTTGTGTCATCAAAAGGTATCGAGGTTGATAAGGCAAAAATTGAAGTCATTTCAAAGCTACCATCACCACAAACAGTCAAAGATGTGCGGTCATTTTTAGGGCATGCAGGATTTTATAGGAGGTTTATTAAAGATTTCAGTGTCATATCTAAACCACTTTGTAACCTCTTATTAAAAGATGCAAAATTTGAATGGATACAAGAGTGTGGAGAGTCTTTTAAAAGATAGTTGACCTTTTAACGTCTGCTCCTGTCATGTAATCCCCTAATTGGTCATTGCCTTTGGAATTGATGTGTTATGCGAGTGATTTTTTTGTTGGAGCTGTCTTAGGACAAAAAAGAGAATGTAAGCCTTTTGTGATTTATTATACAAGTAAAACTTTGAATAGTGCACAAATGAATTACATCACCACTGAGAAAGAATTACTCGCTATGATATTTGCATTGGATAAATTTCGGTCATAAGCCTTTTGTGATTTATTATGCAAGTAAAACTTTGAATAGTGCACAAATGAATTACATCACCACTGAGAAAGAATTACTCGCTATGATATTTGCATTGGATAAATTTCGGTCATACTTGATTGGTGCTTCAACTATTGTTTTTACTGATCACGTTGCTTTGAAGTATTTAATGTCTATATAGGATGCGAAGCCAAGGTTGATTCGTTGGATTTTATTGCTACAAGAATTCGAACTCACAATCAAGGACAAAAAGGGTGCTGAAAATGTCGTTGCAGACCACTTATCACGACTCGCCGTTGAGTCGTCATTTGTTAAAGCACCCATCAATGATTCTTTTCCTGATGATCTTTTATTCTCTATCACAACTTTGCATTGGTATGTTGACATTGTTAATTATCTTGCAACATGAATGATGTCACTCGATTGGAATGTTGAAACCCCGTTCACCTATTACGTATAGGAATTAGGTTTTAAAATTTTTATACAGATCATATCTGTATCTGGGACCAGTGAACTTTTGATCATAATAATTTTTCGAAACTAATACATACAATATGTAAACACAGGAAATTGTAATCAATAAAATCAGAATAACATAACAACGTTTGGAGGCTCCTTCAGTTTACGCTATGCTCCTGTCTGAACCAATCTTACCAACGTTTGGAAGCTCCTGTCTGAACCACTCGATCTTCCACGCTATCTCCCGGGACTGGTAACTACGTGTGGGCGCGTCACGATCTCAAGAACTTCAATGGAGGATGTAGAAAAAAAAACACTTGAAGAAACTCTTTCTTCTTGATCAATATGCAACACTTGCTTTGATCTTTTCACAGGCACACATGCAATTGCTATTTTTTTTTCTTGTTCACACCAACAAGACAAAAAAAAAACTTTTTCTCTTAAAAAACCAAAAATCACGCCTACACCTTTTTCACAAAATATATATATCTAAGCATCACGCCTGCTTTTATTTTTCCACAAATATATATTTATATACTATGTGTATCAGGTATTTACATCATATACAAATTCTTCTTGTGACTATTGTTTCATGAGCACACACCAATTTACATCCAATGCAATCTCATGTGTTATTAATTTATATATATCTTTTAATTATCCTTTTCAAATATATCAAATATATTAAAAGTGATAATTAGTATTTTAAATTTAAACTTAAATTCAAATACTTAGATAAATGATTTAGTAAAATAAAATAATCTTGTTATTTTATCTTCATCTAAATCCATATATCAACTAATACCCTCCAATTAATAGTTAATTAATAAAAAAATAATTATCAATAAAATTAAATAATCTAATTGTTTAATTAATTTAACTATTAACATTCATTAATTAAATAATATTATTATTTAATTAATTCCCGAATAAATACGTGTCACTTTTGTAACACAATTAATTGGACAATTCAATTAATTAACCGTGACCCTTGTTACCTAAATCGATCGGGCCAGTACGGGGACCAAATGGACCCACAGTATTTTGAACTCTAACAATCCTCGGAATCATTAATTAAACTCTTTAATTAATATTCCTTGATTATTAACTCCGGTGTTATTCCACTAAAAATCCGAAGCTACACTCTCTCAACTGCAGACGCTTTTACATAGACCGATACTACTCGATGTCCATCGATATAGCTATTACATATGGTGTGATCCTCCACAATAGTCCATAATTAGAGTTGGGTCATAATGTCCGTTATACCCCTCTGATTACATATATCCTTTAAGTACTATTGATTCTCTAATGGACAATAAATCCTATTTCCTCACGAAATTAGGAGAGCGCTCATATTGTCCAAGCCCCGAATCAACCCTTAAGGGAACTACCATCTACTTCTCACAAGAAAAAGTGGATTCCACTATTGTGTACAATCCTTCCCAGTCACAAGCCAAACCGTAATCCTAACATATGGAGTATATTGATCAGGAAATGCATCTGACATCACCTATGGTATATCAAAGACCACGATTTAACCTGAAGAAGTTGATAAAACACTCAAGATTAAGATCACCCACATATAGCCATCATTAGGTGATATATATGAATCACATCGATAAACGGATCTTGTTGAGAGATTCATATAGATCATGGCTCAGTCCTATATGATCACATCATACAATGTGCCTTTATTCCCATATCTCATATGAATAATTCAGGATAGAATCACCGTACATTACGGAATGGACCGTAACTATAGATTAACCATAAATAAAGTACCCAGGTTTATTTGCTATCTATGGACTCTTTAGATTGCACATCTTTTACTATATCCATCCGTATATGACACTCATATACACAGTTCGAGATTACATCTGGCAATCCAGGATGTTAAATATATGCATAAGTTATAAAATAAACAACACAACAATAATGAATTGAACTTTTCGTTATATTTATTTCATAAATCCATTTACAAAACACATCGTTAGGGCATGAACCCCAACATGGAATGCACATAACAAAAAGAAATTTTTGACCGAGGTATAACGTTTTTACTGAGATGACCCGTACTTATTCAAGTATTGTCCTGATCAAATTGTTCGACGGTGTATTCCAGGCAATGAGGTAAGTAATGTCATTGAATTTTGTCATTCTGAAGCATGTGGTGGTCATTTTTTGTCAAAGAAAACGGTTGCAAAAATCTTGCAGTGTGGATTTTATTGGCCCACTTTATTTGAAGACGCACATGCATTCTGTAAAACCTGTGAAAATTATCAAAAGTTATGATCCATTTCCAAGCAAAACATGATGCCTTTAAACCCTATTCTTGTAATTGAAATATCTGATTGTTGGGGTATTGATTTTATGGGTCCATTTCCACCGTCATTTGGATTTTTGTACATTTTGGTTGCCATTGATTATGTGTCAAAAGGGGTTGAGACAATTCCTTGTCGAAATAATGATCACAAAACAGTGATTAAGTTTTTAAAGAAAAATCTTTTGAGTCGATTTGGAATCCCTCGAGCCATTATCAGTGATGGAGGCAAACACTTTTGTAACAAACCTTTTGAGTCTTTAATAAAGAAATATTAAGTCACACATAAAATTGTCACACCATACCACTCTCAAACAAGTGGTCAAGTTGAGTTAGCAAATAGGGAGATAAAACATATCTTGCAAAAAACGGTTAACCCTGATCGAAAAGATTGGTCTCTTAGACTAAATGATGCACTTTGGGCTTACCGCATTGCATTCAAAACATCTTTGGGTATGTCTCCTTATCGTTTAGTTTATACAAAACCTTGCCACTTACCTGTTGAACTTGAGAAAAAAGCATATTGGGTCATTAAAGCTTTCAATTCTAACCTAAATGATGCTGGTGAATTGCGCAAGTTGCAAATAAATGAACTTGAAGAATTAAGAAATGATGCAAATGAAAATGCAAAAAATTCTTAAAGAAAAATCTAAAGCCTTTCATGACAGACAATTTTTAAGAATATCATTTGAAGTTGGTCAAAAGGTTTTTCTTTATAATTATTGACTTCATTTATTTCCTGGCATATTGAAATCAAAATGGAGTGGTCCATTTGTTGTGAAACACGTGTATCCATATGGTGCCCTTGACATTGAGAATCCTAGGAATGGTAATGTGTTTAAGGTTAATGGACAATGTGTAAAACATTTCTTAGAAAATACAGATTTTCAAAAAGACTCTGCCGTCCTTTTTGACCCTTGTTACAAAGGATTGGTTTCTAGGTTCAGTTTTTGCTTGGTGTGTTTTGCTATATAACCCCGGTTAAGTGGCAGATAACGGTACTCCGTGACAATTCAAGTCGGTTTAATTCAGTTTCCCAAATAATTGATCCCCAAAACAAGGCATGGATGAAATTTTCACAAACCTACGAAAACATTTTCTATCGTTGCCCCAAAATGCTCTGAAAAAGATTTACAAAGCACGTTCCAAAAGATTACGCTTTCTAATGATAAACAAAATTTCTGTTAAAATTTGCTGGTTGATCGAAGCTAAGGTACGTCTAGCAGATGAGTCTGCTGATTCATTTATATCTTACATGTCTGGTTGCGGAAGAAGTAACCTTGCAAAAAAACGAAGAGCTAAGAAGTTAGGGGTTACTCGTCACAAATGTGCACGTACAACTTGCAACACACGTTTTCGTTCTTTAGGAATGGTGTTTAAAAATCGGGAAGATAAAATTTTATTCATTAGGCATGGTTTGCGTAGGGAGTCATTGGATAATATCCTAACGACTCTTGATGCACATCCTAGTGGATATGTGTAAATGGAAATTGACCGATTATGGCCACAATTTCAAATGCATACAATATGTAAATACAGAATATTGAAATCGATAATATTAGAAGAAAATTAAGAAGCCATACTAAGAAGCTTACCAACGTTTGGAGGCTCATTCACTTTATGATATGCTTCTGGTCTGTACCACTTGATCTTCCTTACTATATCCCGGAACTGGTAACTGAGTGTGGACGCGTCATAGATTCAGGATTTTAGAATGGAGAATGAAGAAAGAATAAGAATGAAGAAACTCTTTCTTCTAGTTTTCACACAATTCTGG
The DNA here is from genome assembly GCA_032871835.1 of Dipteronia dyeriana. Classification (NCBI taxonomy): domain Eukaryota; kingdom Viridiplantae; phylum Streptophyta; class Magnoliopsida; order Sapindales; family Sapindaceae; genus Dipteronia; species Dipteronia dyeriana. The sequence goes on from CM065297.1 coordinate 15,926,983, forward strand.
CATGCAACCTTCCTTAATTAATAGACAGTGTTTTACGCGCACACTTGCTCGTTTGCATATGAAATATGCACTGATATCTCTCATTAATATCAAGCAACAATTGCAGTGATATATCTTTTAATATTAATATCAGTTCACAAACACGTCACTTATCTCTCTCGACACACTCACTTTCACAAATCAGAGCAAACCTTTCACGTTTTGCTCGCTCTTCTTTTGATTTAAGGTGTTTTTGGTTCATTTCAACTGATGTGTTAGTCAATCGGCATTTTAAAAAATACTATCTATATCTCATATATCTATTATTTAACTTTAAAAAATTGATTATATATATGATTTTAACATTCGAAAATTATATATATATAAATTTAAACAATTTAAATTCAAATATATTCAATATGTACTATTTAACAAATGAAATGAGATAATCATATTATCTCATCATTCAAAAATAAATAACAATTGAAACTCTCTATTTATGACTAATTACACTATAAATAATCTTATTATTTAATTGTCATAATTATCATTTTATTCAATTGAATAATCTAATTACTCAATCAACTTCTGACATGTGTCACTTTCATAACACAATTAATTAGACAATCCAATTAATTAACCGTGACCCTTGTTACCTAAATCGATCGGGCTAGTAAGGAGACCTAATGGACCCTCAGTATTTTGAGCTTCAATAATCCTCGAAATCATAAATTAAACTCTTTAATTAATATTCATAGATTATTAACTTTGGTGTTGCTCCACTAAAAACCCGAAGTTGCACTCTGTCAACTGCAAACGCTTTTACACAGACCGATAAAACTCGGTATCCATCGATATAGCTATTACATATGGTATGATTCTCCACAGTAGTTCATAATTAGAGCTGGGTCAAAATATCCGTTATACCCCTTTAATTACATATATCCTTTAAGTACCATTGATTCTCTAATGGACAATAAATCTTATTTCCTCACGGAATTAGGAGAGCGCTCATATTTTCCAAGCCCCAAATCAACCCTTAAGGGAACTACCATCTACTTCTCACAAGAAGGAGTGGATTTCACTATTGTGTACAAACCTTCTCAGCCACAAGCCAAGCCGCAATCCCAACATATGGAGTATATTGATCAGGAAATGCATCTAACCTAACCTATGGTATATCAAATACCACAATCTAACCTGAAAGAGTCGATAAGACACTCAAGATTAAGATTACTCATATATAACCATCATTAGTTGGTATATATGAATCTCATCGGTAAACAGATCTTGGTGAGAGATTCATATAGATCATGGCCCAGTCCTATATGATCACATCATACAAGGTGCCTCCATTCTCATATCTCATATAAATGATTCAGGATAGAATCATCGTACATTTCAGAATAAACCGTAGCTATAGATTAACCACAAATAAAGTACCCAGCTTTATTTACTATCTATGGACACTTTAGATTACACGTCTCTTACTATATCCATCCGTATATGACATTCATATACATAGTTCAAGATTACATCCGGCAATCTTGGATGTTGAATATGCACAGGTTATAAAATAAACAACACAACAAGAATGAATTGAACTTTTCTTTTTATTTATTTCATTAATCCATTTACAAGTTACATGTTTAGGGCATAAACCCCAACAATCTCCCACTTGCACTAAAGCATGTGAGGCATGTCTTGTAACCCTAGACCATCTAGGTGACCCGAAAACACTTTACCTGGTAAGGTCTTCGTAAATGGATCTGCATGATTGTGTCGTGAGAATATCTTGGTGACGATCACATCTCCTCTATTAACTATCTCTCTGATAAGATGATACTTTCTCTCTATATGCTTCCCTCTCTTGTGGCTTCTTGGTTCTTTGGAATTAGTCACAGCACTATTGTTATCACAATAAAGTGTGATGGGCTTATCCAGGTCTGGAACAACTTCCAGATCACTCAAGAACTTATGGAGACAAACAGCCTCTTTATTAGCTTCATAAGCGGCTACATATTTGGCTTCCATGGTGGAGTCAGCAATGTAAGATTGTTTGATACTTCTCCACATAATGGCTCCACCATCTAGGGTGAATATTGATCCAAACGTCGATTTCCTAGAATCCATGTTTGATTGAAAATTAGAATCCGTGCATCATAATTTGATCAAATCCTGTCTGGAATACACTAGCATAAATTTTTTCACTCTTCTAAGATACTTGAGAATAGTCTTGACAGCAACCCATTGATCCAATCCTAGGTTGGACTGGTATGTGCTGACTACTCCTACTGCATAGCAGATTTCAAATCTCATGCGTAACATAGCATACATGAGACTATCTACTGTCGATGCATAAGGTACATGTCTTATATCCTTAACTTCTTGAGATATCTTAGGACACTGTTCCTTAGACAAGTAAACTCCATGCCTGAAAGGTAAATTACCTTTCTTGGAGTTCTGCATCAAAAATCGCACAAAAATCTTATCTATATATGATGCCTGAGATAGTGCTATGAGTTTGTTCTTACAATCCCTTATAAGTTGGATACCTAGAACATAACCTGCCTCTCCCAAACTTTCATTTGGAATTGGCTAGCCAGTCAGCCCTTTACATCAGACAACACTCCCACATCATTCCCAATGAGTAGGATATCATCAATGTATAGGACCAAGAAAACTACTTTCTTATCAATGATGCGCTTATAGACACAAGGCTCATCGACGTTCTGCTCGAAGCCATAGGTTTTGATCACATCATCAAACCTTATGTTCCAAGATCTAGATACTTGCTTAAGTCCTTAGATGGACCTTTGCAGCTTGCAAACCTTTTGCTCTTGATCTGGAGACACGAATCCCTCTAGTTGTATCATATAGATGCTCTCATCAAGATTGTCATTCAATAATGCATTCTTGACGTCCATTTGCCAAATTTCATAATCGAAATAGGCAGCATTGGATAATAGAATCCTAATACACTCAAACATGGCTACTAGCGAGAAGATCTCTTTATAATCGACCCCCTCTTTCTAGGTATAACCCTTGGCCACTAGCCTTGCCTTAAAGGTCTCTACCTTTCCATCTATTCCTCTCTTTCTCTTATAGATCCACTTACACGCTATGGGTTTTATCCCATCCGGTAAGTCTACAAGATCCCAGACTGAGTTAGAGTACATAGACTCCATCTAGAGATTCATGGCTTTAAGCCATTCCTCTTTACCAAGATCTTCCATTACATTCTTAAATGTCAACGGATCATCCACACTATCATTAGAGACAACACATTGTCCCTCACCTATACGTAAATAGCATTCAGGTTGTCTCACAACCCTCTCACTACGTCTAGGTGGTAGTGTATCCTGATCAGGAACCTTCTAACTCTCAAATGTTTGTGGATCAACAACTCTTGTTGATGAAGAGCTAGTCTCACCGGGCTCCAACTTTTTCAATACAATCTTAGAATGAGGTTTATGGTCACTAATATAACTGTCCTTAATAAACGTTGCATTTGTCGATACAAATACTTTGTTATCTTTGGGACTATAGAAGTGTCCACCTCTGGTCTCCTTGGAGTATCCTATAAACAGGCAAACCACAGACTTAGAGTCTAGCTTTCCACTTTTGTTCTTCAGCACGTGTGATGGACACCCCCATATGTACAAATGTCGTAAACTAGCTTTACGATCATTCCACAACTCTAGGGGAGTCTTAGAAACAGATTTGGATGACACTACATTCAAAATGTATGTCGCTGTTTGTAATGCATATCCCCAAAAGGAATTTGGTAACGATGATAAACTAATCATAGATCTCACCATTTTCATCATGGTTCTATTTCTCCTCTCCGCTACACCGTTTTACTGAGGTGTACCGGGAGCTGTGGGTTGGGAAACTATCCCATGCTTGACCACGAAGTCTTCAAACTCTTGGTCAAGGTACTCACCTCCACGATCCGATCATAGTGACTTGATAGTCCTACCTAATTTATTTTCAACTTCCAGGAATTCTTTAAACTTTTCAAATGTTTCCAACTTTCGTTGCATCAGGTAGACGTATCTGTATCATGAGTAGTCATCTATAAAGGTGATATAATACTCATAACCACCCATAGCTTTAACATTCATCGGTCCGCAGACGTCTGTATGTTTAAGCTCTAGTGGTTCTTTAACTCTAAGCCCTTTTCTAGTAAAAGGTCTCTTAGTCATCTTACCTTCCAGACAAGATTCGCAGACAGGTAAGGTGCCAACCTTTAACTCACTTAAAGGTCCACTTTTTACTAATCTGTCTTTCTGGTCAATGTTGATATAACCAAGCCTTAGATGCTAAAGATACGTGTCATTATCTGAAGTAATCTTATGTCGTTTAGTTTTTGGTTTTTCAACCTTGAATATTTCAGAATTGAGCAGAGTAGTATGTATTAACGGCCTTAACACATACAAATTATTTTCATTAATTCTTGAACAAACATTCAGACCATTCTTTCCAATAATTACAGACTTATTATTAAAAGAAACAGAATATTTTTGTTCTAACAACATAGAAACGGAAATCAAATTCCGTGTAAATCCATAAATATAAAATACATTGTCCAACAATATATAATTATTACAAAAAAGTAATCTAATTATGCCTACTGTTTGTGCCGACATGACATCCCCTAACCCCATACGCCTTGAGAAGGCTCCCTCATCTAGCTGTGTCCAAGAATCAATCCATTGTAAAGAAGAATAAACATGGTTAGTGGCCCCCAAATCCATTATCCAGGGTGAATAATCATCTTCCACTAAACATGACTCAAGAACAAGTAAATCATATTTACCTTTCTTGGACTTCTTCTTGATTTGGGCTTTATTGGGTTTGGGCTTACCCTTCACCTTTCCAACAGACCTCTTACTTTTCTTATCATTGTAGGAAAATGGTTCGGCAACATTTGCCTCACCGGTTTTGCCTTTACAGTCGTTAGTCAAGGACTCAAAGGTAGTGAGCTCATTGAACAACTATGTGAGACTGAACCTTAACTTGTTCATCTCGTAGTTACTCTTAAACTGATCAAAGTTCTTCGAAAGTGTTGTAAGTTTGATGCTCACTTGACTGAGTTCATCAATGGCCCCGCCATTGACTTCTGTCGTGCTGAATTAGGACATTATGCTCAGGACATGTTCCCGAGCTGATGTACCATCCTTCATACGAGCGAGCATAGCAGAACGAACAACTTCGTGTCGCTTTTGCTCGGAGGGCTTCCCGAACATAGCTTGCAATGACTTCATGATTTTGAATGCAGAAGTCATTGCTTCGTGCTTTGTGACAAGCAAGTCTATTATAGAAGTCAACAGATATGTTCGAGCCTTCTCATCAGACGTGTCCCAACGCTGGTATGCCTCGCGAACAGTTTGTGTTTCATTGGTAGTAGGCGCTTGAGGACATTCCTTCGTAAGCACAAACCTGAGGTCTTTGGTGACCAATATTGCATTAATGTTTAGTTTCCACTTAGTGTAGTTATCACCAGTTAATTTGTCATTTGCGAGAATTTGAAGTAATGCAGAAGACATTATTGCTGAAATAAATAAAACATTCATTTAGTCATTTATTTAAAACAAGTGTGAGTGCTTTGGTATAAATTTAAACATGACGCATGAACATGTTTAACGAACTATAACTACCCTAAAACTAGTTACTACACCACGACAATCCAACATACCACAAAGAAGTGTCGCCTTAGGGTCGGTCAAGTCTTTGCATGTTGGACCGAGACATTCTCAATCAAATGATATTCTAGAATAACTCTTATTCCATATCATTCAACCATTGTTTATTCAGTCAGGTTTTTAATTAACAAACTTAATCAAAACCTTCGTAAGTGTAACCCACCATTTCAGATCTCACGAGCTAAACTCGAGAATTGTCGCCATAGGGTCGGTCAATCCCGAAATACCCTCAAAAATCCTATCCGTTAGAAGTCAACCTTGGTATTGACCTTTGTGGAAACCCTCCTTAAGGAGGACGAAAGCAAATTCGTCACAAGGCCCCACTCAGATCTCACTATGTTGAAATAATAATGGAGACTGCGGGATATATATGTCATATATCCCTCTCCCACTCACTATTTCAAAATTAGGGTTATCTATTATCTGTTAATGCATATAGACTCTACAAGATCAAACGACTAACTTTAATCAATGTATCTAGCGCATTAACTAATTAGAATCAAATTCTAATTAATTAATAAATTATTAATGATTTTTAACAAATAAAAATATAATCTATTAGTGAATAATCTAAGCATTTGTAAACTATTTACTAAGCTCAAATTATTATGTTGGTGTATACCAAGTTTTAACTATTAAAACTCTAACATATTATTCGGTTCATTTATTATTAGGAAATTAATCATATTAATCATAATTACAAAAATGACCCTATTAATCTAACTTATTAAACTCTTTAATAACTAGATTAACATTAATGAGAATTACCAAATTTTTTAACCATTAAAAAACTAATCTCATTTTCATAGCCAATTTATGTATATACCCATTTTAATCGCATTAAAAAATACATAAAAATTTGGACTATAATGCATGTATAACATATCAAATATATTTGTGTTGGCACATATAATCTAAATGACATACGCATGCATGACAATGCTTTTATCTTCACATAATATAAAGCCTACATGAATTGACTGAGTACTTCGGATTATTTAACCTAAAAAATTAGAATCTAAAATTACAAAAATACCTTCAAGGCATTCTTTGGTCTTCTTGTAATTTCTGAGTATTCTAGTCTCTTCTGGTCACTCCGATTCATCTCATAAATCCTTCTTCGCGATTTTCCAGGTCTTTAATATAGGTTACAATTTTATTTTTTACAATACAATAACAGTAAAATTAAATAATAATAATAATAATAATACAACTCATAAACCCTAAATCCACAGTACCATAAAAAATTACGAACAACCATGTTTAAGTTAAACCATTTAATTATAAACATTCATACAATCATAAAGATGGTGCTTATACATTCATACATACAAGAGCATCGAAAACAATTTCCTGTTCTGAAAAATAAATTGCCTCTGATACCAATTGTTGGTACCAATTCTCAATCTCATGGGTGTGGGCCCGGTCCTAACTCTTTGGGGTGACACCCACAGATACTTATCAGAGCACTCCTCTAAGAAGCCCTCGGGCGGAGAGCCACGCTTCGTCACACGATCACGAGTGAGAGTTCCCGGGGATCGGCCAGTTGCCACTGCCTTTACTCTGATACCAATTGTTGGAACCCCGTTCATCGGTCACGCAGCGGAAGTAAGGTTTTAAATTTTTTTATATATATCGTAATTGATCTATAACCAGTAAACTTGGGATCGTATTTATTTTCGAAACAAATACATACAATATGTAAATACAGGAAATTGAAATCGATAATATCAGAAGAAAATTAAGAAGCCATACTAAGAAGCTTACCAACGTTTGGAGACTTCTTCACTTTACGATATGCTCCTGATCTGCACCACTTGATCTTCCTTACTATATCCCAGGACTGATAACTGTGTGTGAGCGCGGTCACATATTCATGATTTTTGAATAGAGGATGAGGAGAGAATATGAATGAAGAAACCCTTTCTTCTAGTTTTCACACAACTCTTGTATGCAACCTTTCTTAATTAATACAGTGTTTTACGTACACACTTGCACGTTTGCATATGAAATATGCACCGATATCTCTCATTAATATCAAGCAACAATTGTAGTGATATATCTATTAATATTAATTTCAGTTCACAAACACATCACTTATCTCTCTCAACACACTCACTTTCACAAATCAGAGCACACCCTTCACGTTTTGCTCTTCTTTTGCTTTTAGGTGTTTTTGGTTCGTTTCAACTGATGTGTTAGTCAATTGGTATTTTAAAAAATAATATCTATATCTCATATATCTATTATTTAACTTTAAAAAACCCATGATATATATATATATATATAATATTTTAACATTCGAAAAAACTTGATCGTATCTTTATTTGAAAAAATAAAATCTATATTTTATTTATCAATTAAGATATTATATATATATATATATATATATATATATATATAAAATTAAACAATTTAAATTTAAATATATTCAATATATATTATTTAATAAATGAGATAATCATATTATTTCATCATTAAAAAATAAATAACAACTGAAACCCTCCATTTATGACTAATTACACTATAAATAATCTTATTATTTAATTGTTATAATTGTCATTTTAATCAATTGAATAATCTAATTACTCAATCAACTCTTGACACGTGTCACTTTCGTAACACAATTAATTGGACAATCCAATTAATTAACCGTAACCCTTGTTACCTAAATCGATCGGGCTAGCAAGGGGACCTAATGAACCCACATTATTTTGAGCTCCAGTAATCCTCATAATCAATAATTAAACTCTTTAATTAACATTCCTTGATTAGTAACTTTGGTGTTATTCCACTAAAAACCCGATGCTGCACTCTCTCAACTGTAGACGCTTTTACACATACCGATACAACTCAGTGTCCATCGATATAACTATTACATATGGTGTGATCCTTCACTGTAGTTCAAAATTAGAGTTGGGTCATAATGTTCGTTATACTCCTTTAATTACATATATTCTTTAAGTACAGTTGATTCTCTAATAGACAATAAATCATATTTCCTCACAGAATTAGGAGAGCGTTCATATAGTCCAAGACCCAAATCAACCCTTAAGAGAACTACCATATATTTCTCATAAGAAGGAGTGGATTCCACTGTTGTGTACAAACATTCCCAGCCACAAGCCAAACCGTAATCCCAACATACAGAGTATATTGATCAGGAAATGCATCTGACCTCACCCATGGTATATCAAAGACCAAACTCTAACCTGAAGGAGTCGATAAGACACTCAGGATTAAGATCACCCATATATAGTCATCATTAGTTGATATATATTAATCTCATTGGTAAACGGATCTTGGTTAGAAATTCATATAGATCATGACCCAGTCCTATATGATCACATTATACAGTGTGCCTCCATTCCCATATCTCATATGAATGATTTAGGATAGAATCATCGTACATTACGGAATGGACCGCAGCTATAGATTTACCAAAAATAAAGTACCCAGTTTTATTTGCTATCTATGGACTCTTTAGATTGCACGTCTCTTACAATATTCATCTGTATATAACACTCATATACATAGTTCGAGATTACATCCGGCAATCTTGGATGTTGAATATGCACAAGTTATAAAATAAACAACATGACAAGAATGAATTGAACTTTTATTTTTATTTATTTCATAAATCCATTTATAAGTTACATGTTTAGGGTATAAACCCCAACAACCCTAACAAACTAGAGGGTATGACTGTTTCAAGATTATATTCTATCACACTTGGTTTTAATAATATTTTGATCTAATAGTTGTTCTTGTGGTGAATTGTAGGGGTAACTGTGGTGCTCATACATTGAGATTGATAGAGTACATGCTGGCGAATGGGTATACGTTCGACTGGTCAAAAGACGATATGGACACCATTCGGGAGAAGATGTCTGTGAAGATTTTTATAACTCTAAACCCCGTATTTTTTATGTAGTTTATGTACATAACATTTGAGTAATGACATGAATTTGTTTTTGAGTTACAGTGTTTGCAATTATAACTACAACACAAATTTCATTACTTTCACAACAGTGAACAGAAAATTAAAATGAGGCCACGTTTTAAACAACATGATTTCAAATGAACAAGTCAGAATTAAATTTACATAAATATCAACCAGTCCGTTCATTAAAAAGGAGTCTTTATACTGGCACGTTTGTTTGTTGTGTGCAACTGAATGACAAATGCTACACTTGTGACAGTATTTCTTGGGAACAATTCTGCTCGACTTTTATTCACCAAAGGCGGGTTAGAACATCTCCTACTATTATGTCCTGATTGTCCACATCTTCAACATGATTGTGTGGTGGTTTTCTAATAAGATAAGGCATGTCGACCCTCTTTCGAGTGACCTGAATGTCTCTTCGACTTTGGATTAAAACCACTCGCACTGCAATATTGGATGGCACAACCACCAAAAAAAAAAGATGGCCAACATGTATAATAGGAATCAAGTATGCATAAATAAGTGTATATATCTTATAGTAGTCCGCACACATAGATGTGAATCCAAGTTTCGCTCCCTACAACAATGAAAATAGTGAAATTCACATTTTGGTAATATAAAGCGTAAATTGTAACCTGTCATGTACCTTGTTACTGCGAGTGCGTGAGAATATGGGAAAATATCCATTTGGAATTTATTACATTTGTAAGTCTTTCAGGCTAAGTTAACCGTCCATTTCTTTCCTTTTAGTTTGACAAAGAATATATTCCAGTCAACTGGATTAACAGTCATATAAACGCATTTCTCGACATTTTTCAGGATCACAATATGTGTTGTGTCGGTCAATTGATAACGCATGGACTGTGCAATGCGATGACGATCATGAAACCACCGTTGTAGTATATTTCTAATGAACTATGTCAGTGTCAACATTGGCAATTGTCGTGCAAATTTTAGACATGAGTTTATGCATTCCGTAAAATTTGTTGTCATCAACCTGTACCTTTTTTAGGGATAGTGTACGTGGGAACACTTGTGTGGACCAGCTGCAATTACATAATCAAATGCATCCTTGTGCAAGTTACGTAACTTCTCCATGTGTCGGTTATAATTGAATTCACTTTACGATCTAGCTGCTTTGTCCAATATGTTCGCAACATCCTTTCTTTGAAATTGCTTCTTAATATTTTCAGAAAAGTACAAAAAACATAAGGTATAGGTTACATAAGTAAACACTTTTAAAACCCCTGCTTCAATGCTTGAATGTCAATCGGAAATGAAAACCAGATCATCTATATGACCAAGGGCACCCTTCAACAATCCAAAAACCACTCCCATGAAAGGTTGTTTTTTGAGTCACTGAACCTAAAATCAATTGGATATATCTGTTTGTTTACATCTTGTGCAGTTACAACAAATATTGTAACCCTGAATATTCCCTTCAAATGGGTACCATCAATTGCAATCACATGATACATACACCTCTGAAAACCTCTAAGGGAGGGCCCTAACCATATGAAAAAATAGTGAAGTTCACCATCGTCTGTGTACTATAAGTCAGTGATTGTCCCAGGTTTTTTTTATTTCATAATATAACCAAAAGATAGCAGCAGTTGGAAACTTTCTTCATGTGTTCCATTGGTCAATGCCAATGTATAATGCAGGGCTTGATGTGCCTTAGTATACATGATTTGGATACCATACATTGTTTTCATATCGGTAATTATGTCATTAGGATGCATGAGACGACCATTTTTTTATTGAAGTCTAGGTGCAATGACTTCTCTGATTATGACTGCACTAATTTATCGGTGGCGAAGGTGAATCTCCTCCAAGAAACAACCATTTTCGTTGGCAAAACTTTTGACTTGGAAGTAAGTCCTTTCTGGGGATGGAAACGGGTCGGGTTTAGGCTGGTTTATAAAATCCAAACCCTCACTAGTGAAAAACATTTCACACACGCCCGACCGCGAACCCCTGTAGGTAAGTGGGTTCGCGGGTGGGCATGAACTCACGGGTTATGGCTACACCCATGCCCTCACCCGTAAATCTGCCAACTAATACGGGTTCACATGTGGGTGCTTCACCTACGTGGTACCCACACCCATGAACCCGCGCTTTGTCATTTGTAAATTTCCACATGTAATCACTATTTGATACTTAATTAAATTAAATTTCCATCTCTAATTTCTTACTTGATACATTCCAAAATAATAATAACCATAAAAATGAAATGACCAAAAATAATTCAAATGTCTATGTATGTTCATATACAAGTATTTTATTTATGCGGATTCGCGGATCCAACTCGCGGGTTCATTTTTCCAACCCGCACCTGCATGCGAACCCCTCTGGTTTTTTATTAAACGGGTTCGAGTGTCCATAGGTCATAAATTCACCATCCACACTCGACCCTACAGGGTCAAGTTCAGGCAAGTGCCTGCAGGTGCGGATCAAATTGTCATCCCTAGTCCCTTACTTCACCACTCTTAATTTTCATGTACAGTTGTTAATGATGTAAAACAGGTGTAACGTTGTCTTATTGAACCTTTTCACCTTCCATTCACAGTTCTCCAGCATTGTAAAAAGACTAACAAGTCTCTTTAAATCCTTTTTACTCTAAAAAAATTGCTTTATAAATCATGCTTGTAGGTTCTTGCCCTACTAAGGTGTTGCTTCTACCAATACCAAACGAGTATGAATATGATGTTCTCTTATTATCAGAATCTGATGAAGTTACATTATGCCGGACCTTGAAAGTCCCAAACATATCTAGTGCAGTGCAACTAACTCCTTGTACACGTACTCCATGGGTTTGAACTTGTACGAGCTGTTCATACACATTTTCTAGATAATCTACCTAATCATTATTTGCCTTATTATCCATCTCAGGGTTTAGGTCATTGTTCTGGTCAAAATTTGGTTCAATGTTCTGCTCATTGTACATCTCATTGTAATGCTCACTGTACAACTCAATTCCATAACCAAAGCAATCACTGAATTGAGGTTCAACTACATCTGCATGCTCGACCATTACCGGTGGGACAGCACATGTCTTCTCTACCTTCAGTTGCACTCCTTCGTGTGAACACTTGGTTATTACCGTTAAAGGATCCAAATTGTTAGGTATTTTCATGAGAAGAAATATCGTTCCCTATCATATCTCCAGTTGTCCTCTCAGTTATACTGACACATATTTGAGGGATCACCCGATCTTCCCCTAGCATAAACTGAACATCATCGTCATTTCTTATATTTGTGCGACATGTAGTGCCAGGAACGATTGATATTGACTGTAGATCAACATTGAATTTGTTTACATCATACTTCACAATGGTATGCATGATCACCATCAATTCTTCGTAAGTCATATTTTTGAACACATACATTCCTTGGTTATCGGATCCAATAAACCTCTGACTTCCGTCTAGTAACTGCTCACATCGACCGTTGTAAAATATTACTACTTTAACCTGATTCATTATACTATCAAATTAATCATCACAAACCATTATTAAACAACCATGACTACAAAATATTTTCACAGATGTTTGAATAAGATGTAAAAAAACAAACTCGGGTTACTTTTACAAAGGCACAGGGTAAGGATATGTAAAAGTCTCGGTCATAACTTTAAAAGTCTCGGACACTGCTTTAAAAGGCTCGGACACTGTTTAAAACTCTCAAAAAATTATTTTAAAGGCTCGGACACTTATGCATTGACAAATCTAAAGGCTATGAAAAGACTCGAACACAACTTCACAAAGGCTCGGATTAAAAGGCTCAGACATTTTTGTAAAAGGCTCTAACACTTATGTAAAAGGCTCAGACAATTATGAAAAAGACTCGGACACTTATAAAAAAGGCTAGAACACTACTTTAAAAGGCTCGAACACTACTTCATTGATCAACCCAAAAGGCTCGGACATAACTTCACAAAGGCTCGGACAATAATTCCAAAGACTCGGACAGACCTTAGAAAGACTCGGAGATTTAAAATTCACACAACCAGCTTCAGGTTTACAAAAGACTCAGAGAACATATGAAATGGAACGAATAAAGTGTTACAAGACTCAAAGACCTTGGATGTATAGAAAAGAAGTATTTAAGATATATATTACCTTGTTGTACTGAAGAACGTCGACTTCTTTCTAAGTTGAAGAAGAAATGGTAGGCAACCTTAAACTTTTTGTTGTAGAGAATTTCATTTTTCAGACAACTTTATTGTAGAGAGAGAGATGAGTTACTGAGTTCAGTGATAAAAGTATGGAGATGGACGTAAAAAAAAATGATTATTTAAGGGCAATTTTGGTAGTTCACCATAATAGGTGTCGTTTATACATAATTTATTAAACCACTCACTTGGGTGCAAAATCAGTTAAAAAATATGACATTTCCCACTATTTCCTGACTGTATTTATTGTCTTTAATCACAATAAATACATAAACAAGACGATAAATATATATATTAACTTTCTTTTTATAGTATTTTAACATTTTCCTTAAGTGTACAGGTTAATACTACTCATAGTTAAAATAATTGTACATAAAAAAAAAATATAAGGTTATTCTTTGGCTGCAAATTCTCTTCAATAAATTGTTCTCAATACTGACATCAATGTTGTTGAGTTCGAAAATTAAATGGTACTTTTTTGAGGTGGCATTTTAAGACTGTCACCCTTTTAATAAGTTGTGTTTAAATGACATCTAAAATGGGTTCCTTTAAAAAATAATACCTTCTTCACTATTTTGTTTTACTTTTTGTTTTTTTTTTCAAAATCCTCCATCAATGGAGGACCTCAATCAACGGAGGTGAAAACCTCTAATGGAGGTAATTTCGACCTCCATTGAAGGTCGAAATCAGCCTCTAATAGAGGTCGAAATCGGCATCCAATGTTGAATACTATTCAACCTCCAATGAAGGTTTCAAGGAAAAAGATTTAAAAAATAGAAAATTTCGTTGTCCAGAAAGTCTAGAAAAATTCAAAAATTACCGAAAGTCTTTAAAATTTTCATTTTAACCCAGAAAGTCTTGAAAATTACCAAAAGTCTTGAAAACTATTTGAAAAATCTCTAAAATAACGGAAAAGTTTCAGAAATTACCTGAAAAGTCTCGGAAGCACATGAAAAGTCTCGAAAAAAATATAAAAAGTCTCGAAAAGTACATGAAAAGTCTCAGAAAAATATGCAAAGTCTCAAAAAATATATGAAAAGTCTCGAATAGATATGAAAAGTCTCGAAAATATCTGAAAGTCTATATGAAACCTGAAAAATCTCTGAAATACCTGAAAAGTCTCGAAAATACCTAAAATGTTTCAAACTTTTCTGAGACTTATTGGACAAAAAAAAATTTAATTTTTTTCATCTTCTTCTTCATCAACCTCCAATGAAGGTCAATTTTTACCTCCATTAAAGGTCGATTTTGGCCTTCATAGAGGTCAAACAGACTTCCAACGGAGGTCGAACGACTTCGACCTCCATTGGAGATCAATTTTGACCCCCATCGGAGGTCCATTTCGACCCCCAATGGCGATCAAACGATTTCGACCTCGATCCAATGGCGAACGATTTCGACCTACAATGGAGGTATGCTTCAATAAATTTTAATGGTTTGTTTAACCCATTTCAAAAAATAAAAGTGGTTTGTTTAACCCATTTCAAAAAAATAAAAGTCACTTACAACTTAAGATGTGGAAATAAGTGGTTTCGACACTCTTTTGATTTGGTGTTGCACGAGTAACATCACTTTATTAACTTAAGTTTTAAAAGAACCAAAGTAAATGAACTTCCAAAAATGCTCTTATTTTGCATATATATATTTACTTCTCAATTTTTTATTATTTTATTTTATTTTTTATTCTTCATCGGCTTCTATTAATGGAGATCAGTTTAACAGACCTCTAATGGAGGTCGACCAATGGCGGTCTGTTAATGGAAGCCGATGAAGAAGATGAAAAAATAAAATCAAAAAATGAAAAACTGAGAAGTAAATAAAAAAAATGTATATGTAAGTTTGGGCAATTTTGGAAGTTCATTTATTTTGATGTCTTTAAAAATTATGTTATTAAAGCGGTGATATTCGTGCAACAAAATCAAAAGAGTGTCAAAACCCTTATTTCCATATGTGACTTTAATTTTTTTGAAATGGGTTAAACAAACCAGAAAAATTTATCGAAACATATCTTCAGAACTATACTAACATATCAGACCCGGGCAATCATCAAGCCAATTTTTTTTTGGTGGTTGGCCATTATTATACTTTGAAAAAAAAAACACATTAGAAAACAAATGCTGTGTCAATTTAACCGTAGGGATACCGTTCTTTCTTTCTCCTAAATTAAACACTGTGGACTCAAAAATGTACTTCCAACCAAGGGGCCGTTTATTTTTTTTATCTTAAGTATTAAAAGATCTTATTTTTATTAAGTAAATTAATATCACATGATATTTAAGACACTCTTATTTATTTGTTTTTTTACTTGAGATTATCCCACTTAAATATTGAGTGGTTTTGATTTTACTATTCTACACTCATTTCAAGTTTTTAACAAACCATTTAATTTTGGAATACTTTATTTTTATTTTTTAATGTATTTTCATTTTTTTAACAAACAATTATTTTTAAAAAAAAATACTTGTTTTCTTGTATAATTATTTATTATTTTATTTTATTTTCAAAAAGAAAAAATATTTGACGATGTGGATGAGAAGTCTTCTCCATTAGCGATTCGACGGAGCAGCCACAATCAGTCGGGAAGCAACTCCTCCATAAGCGACGACTCCTCCCCGATCTCTCAGTGTTGGCCTCTACCACTCGCCTCCGCAACCAATGGAGGCCCACCAACGATCCACATCCAAGCAATCGTAACTCCATTCCAATAAGGTTATCCACTCCTCAACGGTGGCGGCGACGCCCACTAAGCCTCGAATGCATTGCCTATGCCTTTCTCCATAACGAACGCAGTGTTCTTCACGACGGTCTACTACCTCCTCTCGCGGTGTGTCGAGAAGATCTGAAATTCAACTCCTCTCCACATGGTTTCGTAGCTTCCTGCATCTATCTCCTCTCGTCGGAGGCAAGGAGGAGGCTGGCCGGTATCTTCCCGACAAATCCTAGGGAGGTTGTGCCAGCGCCGACACCTGCTTCTAGTTCACTATAGGGTTAGGTTAGTTTTAGGGTCAGGGTTAAGGTTAGATTTATTTAGGAAATTGGGGATTTTTTTGGTTTAAGGTTATTTTTGGTAATGGATTAATCATTTAAAGTTAATTGTGGAAATAACTGTAAATATTGTAATTATGACTTATTATATAAGTGAAAAGCCAAAATTTTCGGTTTTTTCTATAAGACATATATATCTTAAAATAAGATATAAATTTGGAAAACAAACAAAATTAATCATCTTAATTTAAGTTAAAAGAGGTAATAAGACTTATCTTAAAAAAAAAAAATGAACGGCCCCTAATTGATATATCTTCTCTCACACATTCGGATAAATTTGTATGGTGAGATTTAAACCCCTAACACATAAACATGGAAGATGAGGTATATACCACTTGAGTTGGAGAGAGAAAAGTATATATCCGTATATAATCTCCAAAATTTGTTTAAACTATATAATAATGGAGATAACTAATTTTATTGTTTTGAAATACGACATTTATATTAAAGGAATATAATTTTTCTATCAAAGCAAGACTGATCTAGATGAGCAACAGGCTTGCGGACAACCTTGCTAATTTGGTTCATGCTCTAAGTTCAGGGATTGATTTCGTTGATGATCCTCCTTGACACAAATTTTAGGTTTCTTTGAGGACGATGTTAAATGCCTAGTTTTCTTTAGTTTGTTTTCTTTTCTGGGCGTTTAGCCCCCCTTTGAAAAAAAAAATATATATATATACAGTCTGATCTAGACCTTGATGGCTTGATATATCCAAAACCCAAATCCAATTTGTATCTTTGAAATGCAAAAATTTGGGCCTCTTATTATCAGTTGTGGCTGGTCTATTGACTATAATGTGACACTGTCAGTACACAATAGCATGAAGAGAAACAAAAGTACAAAACCACTAATAGTCATAGACCAAAAGGCACACATGAAACTAAATAAAGAAATAAAAAAATATGAAGCCCACACGTAAACTGCAATAGATCCAACTATAATCAGAATAGTCTATCCTTTAGAAGACACTGATTTTTGTTTTTGTTTTTTTTTAGGCTATTAATACAATTAATTCATGGATTTGAAAGAGGAAAACACTACTCGAATTCACTACCCTTAATAGCCGTAGATCGGGAAAGGTTTAAAAAGGTGAAGAATACATTTTGACGGAGAAGATTATGATTGAAATTTATGTGGTAGATCATGAGAGATGGCGACCCATCAATTAAAAAGGCTACCTAAGACAAAAAAAAAAAGACTAATTGGAAATGGCTTAGCACATGGCAGGTCCCATCTCTAGTATCTCTTGCTTTTTTTTTCATTGTACAATCATCACATTAACTTGATCACTAAATTAGACCAACCCTAACCCATAACCTTCCTTTATGTTGGGTTCGTTTATTTTGTCTCCTAATTAATAATACGACAAAATTGATAATAACTGTGTTAGATATAACATGTTATTGAGTGAGACGGAACAAACTAACTGGGTCAATCAAACATACTTCAAGTGATGATTAGTCATGAATTAGTTTGAATGAAACTCCGTCATGATGTCAATCAAAAAATAAATTACCCATGACAAGAAAGGACATTCTGCCTACTATTGATTGATGCTATTGAATGATAATCCATTGATCACTCTTTCAAAATTGCACTACTTGCTTCTTTTCTCCAGGCAAGCAATATATATATGATGATTTTCCTGCCCCATACGTTGCAAGCAAAAATGCCAATCAAATCAGCATTTTTCAAATTCATAAAAAATGAAAACAAACTTTTAATTAGGCCCCCACGTCTCCCCCACCCACAAACGATAAATGATAGAAAAAAGAAGAAAAAACACACTGTTTTTAGTCAATTTTCTCATCTATAAATTAACAGTGGGGGGAAATAATTTTCTAAGTCAAGATCGAATATGGGAAGCTGAAAATAGAGCACGTATGTAAAAATATCATAAAAAACTTACAATAATAGAAGAACATGGACCATTAAATGTTTAACATACAATAGTTTTCAAACTTGGCCAAATTTGAAAGTTATAGTAACATTACATATATTATGAATGGTAAAAAAAGCATCTAGTGAGTGGGGTAGGATTGAATAAATTCAGGTGAAAAAATAGAGCGAAAGTAGAGACAATATTGGTCCATACTGTATCTCATATGCCACCTGAGCTGCTGCTCTGGCCTTCCTGACACACACACAGCTTGGTGTGGTATGGTGGCCGGTTAGTTAATTACTTACATTGTGGAAATTAGAAAAAACGTTCATTCAACGTAATAAAAAAAAATTACTTGCAATTAATGACTAGCCACCTAATTTAGAGGAACCCCACCTAGAAAGAAAGAAAGAAAAAACAGTAATTGTAATGTGAAGAGAAGCAGTAGTACTCTTGATCATATGATGAGTCTGAAATCTTATATAAATACGCCAACCTCTTTGCTCTCTTTCCTATACCACTCGTATTTACTTTACTGCTTCTACAAATATACTAAGCTAGAAGCAGTATATATATATACACTAAGCTAGAGAAGATCAAGAAGCACTTTTGGTAGTCAAAAATTCATGGCTGGTAATAAGGAAAAAAACACAAGTTTTGATATTAATGATAGTCAAAATCATGATCATCATCAACACGACCGCCGTCATCATCATCAGAAGAACGCTTGTGACCCTTGTAGATCGTTTGGGCAGAAGTGCAGTCACTTGGTGAAGAAGCAACGAGCGAAATTCTACATCGTCCGGCGCTGCATAGCAATGCTTGTGTGCTGGCACGAGCGCGGCGACCCTTAAATTAAACTTTGGCTTCATCAAATTAATATTGTTATATAGAAAGTGTGATTAATATAGAGGAGTGCTTTTTTATTTATATATATTTTTTTAGGATATAACTAAATTAAGTATACTAGTGTTGATGGAAATTAATTAGCTTCTCTCTCTCTGTCTCTCAAATAAATTGTAGATCTGTTCAGGTTTTTGATAATTTTAATTGTGTTGAATTTCCAAATTCTATGTTCTTATATTCTTCTCTCTATTAAGTTTCTGGTGAACAAATGTAAATGGTTACTTTAATTACCCTCTGTTTCCTTTCTAGATTTTCTGTTTTTCTTGTTTTTTTCTCCTCAACTGATGGGTGATGCTGCTACTGTGAATGGAATGTGGAGTGTTGGCTACAGCAATGAAAAAAACAATGCAAATCACCAGAGACTACAGAAAAAGTAAATAAATTCAAGGTGGGTTGTTTTCTAAATGTTCGATTTCTTAAAAGATAACATTTTACAGTATTGATAGATTTTGATCACACATCTGGATTCAAGAAGTAGTGTGTGCTGCAAGAGCCCATTCTTGATCTAATCTGTACGTGTGATGAATTCTTCATGCAAATTTAGAGAAAAGAAAAGGTAAATGGTACTAAAAATAGAATTGGTAGATTCACCTTTTTTCTGCTGATTTTTCACATGACATTATCATTGATTCATTTGTAAGAGAGAAAGAGAAGAGTATCAAATCCTTTTATTTTACTTGCCTTTTCTTCTGTCAAGTGTGTCAACCATGCATATCGATTATATTAAACTGATTTCTTTTTATTATCATCAAATTATGGGCCTCGTAATTGAACTAGACAAAATATTGATATAGATAGCTTCTATTTTCCCAGATTTTTACGTTTTCTTTTCTTTTTCCTGTCAATCAAACATATTAATAAATAACTTCTATTCAATAAAGAAATAATTTGTATGTGAAACATGTAAACTATTTTTTTTTTGGTTGATGGGCATATCATGCATTATTTTTCAAACAAGTTGATATTCAATATAATTTATCCGAATATAATTTGTCAATTCGGACAATCTAATCGCAAGGCTGATGCTAAGGAAACATCAGACAAGAGCAAGCAAAAAATTTAGACTATATTGTTGGGGCCATCGACGACGTCCCTCCAATTTTTTATTCTTTTATTTTAAGTTGTTTATAATTTTGTGTCCTCAAATCCCACCATGTTTTAGTTAATGTTTCTTCATGTGCAACAAATTAAATCCAATGGTCTAGATCAAATTGTGTGGTGCCATGTATATATGGAACACTATATAATTCCATAATAATTACACAAAAGAACAATAAAACTGTCTTTTAATTGAACTTACAAACACGTTTAATCTTTAGATATTATATGGGTCATATATATATATCAAGTATTACTAAATATGAGAGCTACATGTGATATATATAGTACAAGAAATTTTATCAAAATGTATAGATTCGAATTTTAATCTAATAAATAGTCGATGAAGTTTTCGGCATACCAACATTATTTTGAAAAGACATTAGTATATAATTATATATGCTACATGCAGTGTAATCAGTTGAACATGGAATATTGACACATGGGTTATGATTGTATATGACTATATCTATATGTATATTTATATTAATTCTACAAATATATATTAGTTATTGCACAAAGAAAAATGAACCTAACTTAGACAACTATATAGTGAGAATGTGATCAAGTCATGTCTTATCAAATCAGAGAGAGAGAGTTATAGGTACATGAAATAATACATATGAATAATAATTAGACACAGTAATGGTAAAAAGAAAAAGGGAAAAAGTTAGTATAAAAAGAAAATAGTAAAACAATGGGAAAAAAAAAAGGTGAAAAGAAGAAAAGAGGTAGAGTAGTAGTTGTTTGTAAATTGAAAATGAGAGTACAAGAGGGAAATGGGACCATGCATATATGATATACGATAAGAGGATGATGTGAGCCGACAAGGAGAATCCTTAGAGAGAAGTTTGGGGGGAGGCCAGTCCAGTCCAGGTACAATCCCTGCACCTCCTTCCATTTCTCAGTGCCCCCTCGTGCGGCCCCTCGATCCCTCCCACGCTCTATGAAGTAAATGGGTTAGATAAAAACCATGCATTAATATGCATAACAATAGATTTGGTAGAGATAGATCGATCGGAGTGGTGGCAAACTGGCAATGGCATCAGGCATGAGATGGAAATGTGAAAATAATAACACCTTTTGGGGACCCAGATGGAGGGGTAACACGTGCATCACTGACAATGTTGAACAAAGATGTTACGGTGAGAGTAATATTGTTAGCTCTGTAGTCTGTGCCGCTGTGCGTGTGTTTTGTATCAATGTAGGAGCCTTTTAAGACTTTCCACGTGCACACACACGTGTCGGTTCAATGAAAGAGCTCTAAAATGAAGTCGTCTCTTACGTTGCTTTTTATCTCCTTTTCGGCTATCTTCTCCAACCACTTGTCAGTTGTCTCACAAATTTTTAGATTCTTTGAGAAAATTCGCATTAATGTAACCGACCTATACATACTACATATATGAGCATCACTCGTCCAAGAAAAGCTTCTGTATAACACCACGCTCAAGCCTCAATATGGACACCTGTTTTTTTTAAATTATTGATTATTTATTATTATCTGAGTGGATTTTAATGTATATATCCATATATTTGACGGATTGACGTATTTCTCCATTCATCTTCTCATGGCATGTAAGAACCGACACAAAAAATAATTTATTGAATAACTAATTATTGAATTTGATGAATAATAATGAACTGATGTCAACTATTTATAATAGTTGGACTGAAGTAACGTGATAACATCAAACTCTAACTCATAATTACAATAAAAATAAATCAATAATAATTCTATCTAATGATAATCCTCATTAAAGATAAATATGAATTATCTGAAGGATAAATCCAACCTAATATCTAAAATGATAAATATAAAAATAATACTTAATTTAATCCTACATAGCTCCCTATAAACCAAGTCCTTCATAGCTCATCATACCCAAAGACTTCTTAAGCATTTGAAAAATGTCAGCTTTGAGTGGCTTCATGAAGATATCTGCAACATGTTCCTCTGAACGGCAGTACTAGATCACGATCTCCTTGTCTTTCACCAAGTCACGTATAGTGTGAAACTTGATATCAATATGCTTACTTCTACCATAGTAGACTAGATTCTTGGTCAGGAAAATGGTGGACTTGTTGTCGCAGTAGATCACTGTGGGAGCATCTTGCTGATGCTTTAACTCAGAAAGCATGTGACGCAGCCACACAGCATGTGTAGCACCACTACCAGCTGTAATGTACTCAACTTCTGTTGTCGATAGAGCAACCACATGTTGCTTCTTCCAAGACCAAGAACTCTAGAACCAAGATGGAATGCAAATCCAGAGGTGAGTTTCCTCTTCTCTGTATCACCTGCCCAATCACTATCTGTATATCAAACAAGCTCGACTTTGTTAGCGGAAGAGTAAAAGATACCATCACCTAGTGTACCTTTCACATATCGTAAAATACGATTGTCAGCCTGCAAGTGAGATTGCCTCGGAGAATCCATGAACCGACTAATAAGCCCAACTCTATAAGAAATATCAGGCCTAGTAGAAGTTAAGTATCTCAGACTTCCTACTAGCCTCCGAAAGATGGTAGCATCAACTAGCTCACTAGATTCATCCTTCTCTAACTTCAACCTTTCTTCAATTGGAGTCAGCATCGGCTTATATCCCTCCATCTTGAACTTTTTCAACACATCACCATCATACTTCTTTTGGTACACAAATATGCCTCTATCTATCTGAGTGACCTCAATGCCGAGGAAATAGGACATCAACCCCAAATCTGTCATCTCAAAATGACCAGTCATTGCATTTTTGAACTCTGCAATAATCTCAGTGTTATTATCGGTAATGATCCAATCATCAACATATAGGCAGACAATAAGAATATATTCATGGGAGTCAGATTTGATATACAAAGTGTGCTTATAAGAACATCTCTGGAACTCATGCTGGATAAAATATGTGTTAATGTGTGTATACCATGCCCTGTATGCTTGTTTCAACCCATATAAGACTTTCTTCAGCTTGTAGACCTTATTTTCTTGCCTCTTCTTTACATACCCTGTAGGTTGCTGTATGTAGACTTCCTCCCCTATCTCCCCATTCAAAAATATGGATTTCACATCCATCTGAAAGATTCTCCAGCGATTCTATGCAGCAAGAGACACAATCAAGCGAACAGTGTCAAGTCTGGCAACAGGAGCAAGCACCTTGAAATAATCGATCCCTGGCTTTTGCTTGTAACCTTTTATGACCAGACATGATTTATAGGGTTCCACCTCACCATTTGGCTTGCATTTTGTCTTGTACACCCACTTAACACCAATGGGTGGCTTTCCACCTGGCAAATTAGTAAGCTCACATGTGTTATTCTTTTCAATCGCACGAATCTCCTTCTCCATTGCTTTCAACCAGAAATCATTACGAGCAGCATCTTCATATGTGATAGGATCACAATATGCAAATAGTGCAAAGTTCACCATCTTTTCATCTGTTGGATCGTCGTCATTACTGAGAATATAATCCTGTAAACGAGTCGGCAACACCCGTTCAAGTTGTGGACAATAGGAAGATTTTGCTGAATGTGGGTTCACCGGGGACGGTGGAGCCACTGGGGTCGAAACCGGATCATCTCTAGAATGACCATCAATCTCATCCAGGTCAACATCAATATTAGAAGAGTTCCCCTTGTCGCAAGACCAATCCCAGCATCATTGCTCATTGAAGGTAACGTCTCTGCTGACAATCACTTTTTCTGTCACTGGATTATAAAGTTTATAACCCTTTGTTACCTGACTGTAGCCGATGAAGATACACTTCTCTTCCTTATCATCAAGCTTCTTTCTCAAAGCATCAGGTATATGAGCATAAGCGATACACCCAAACACTCGTAAGTGTTCAATGCTAGGTTTGAGTCGAGTCCAGGCTTTCTAAGGAGTCTTTCTGTGAACACTGTTGGTAGAACATCTATTCAACATATAGAATGCACATGCAACTGCATCACCTCAAAAACCTTTGGGCAATTTCTTCAAGTGTAACATGCACCTGACCATGTCCATGACTGTTCTATTCTTCCTCTCGGCTACACCATTCTGCAGAGGAGTATATGTTGTGGTCAACTGGTTTTTTGCAAGAAACCATCACAGACAACATATTTTGTCCCCTGATCTGTTCTCAGAGTCTTGATAGACCTATCACTCTGATTTTCTACCAATGCCTTAAATCTCTTAAAGGCACCATAAGTGTCTGACTTCTGCTGCAAGAAATACACCTAAGCCTTCCTGGTGAAGTCATTAATAAAGGTAATAAAGTACCTATATCCTCTATTTGACGAAGTCTCCAAGGAGCATAGATCTGAGTGCACTAGCTCCAAGGGCCGACTGGCTCTCTACGTCTTCTTTGTATGAAATGGGTCTTTGTGTTTCTTTCCCACAACACATTTCTCATATACCCTAATTGGAGGTTCAATGACAGGCAATCCTGAAACCATCTTCCTTGAAGAAAGTAGCTTCAGACTCCCAAAGTTTACATGGCCAAATCTCATATGCCATAACCAATTCCCGTCTCCGATTACATAACTCAAGCATGGTAAAGTGTCACTGTTAATATGCAGCGGAAGCAAACGGTTTGGTGACATGTTTACCTTGCTATCAGTCCTTTCTGTTCATCGTTGATGGTATATACCCCTCTGTAGATCCGCATACCATACCTCTTCTCTAAAAGTTACCCCATGCTCAACAGATTTTGACGCAGACTCGAAACAAACAGTACCTCTGAGATGGTATTCTTGGATTCGTCTTTCTGAGAGATGAAGATTTTACCCTTCCCTATTACTGGCACCTTTGAGTCATTCCCAAACTTCACTTTCAAAGTAAAGGTCTCATCCAATTTTGAGAAAATCTCTTTCCTGCCACACATGTGGTTGCTGCAGCCTGTATCTAGAAACCATCTGTACTTGGCATCATCCACTGCTACGCTACACGCTAGCAACAATGTTTCTGAATAGTCTCCATCTTCTGCAACATTTGCTTGGAAATTTCTCCCATTGGATTTGCACTCATTCTTGTAGTGGTCATATTTTTTACATCTGAAACACTGAATCTAAGATTTACTCTTCTGATTAGTGTTTTTGCCTCCTCCGCCTTTCCCTTAGCTAGATCTGGAAGCATATCCCCTCATATTTTGTGAGTTCTAACCTATCTGGCTTGTCTTAGAATTCTTTCGAGTCTCGTCTTTATCTTTCTTAAGACTCAACTGACTCTGCAAAGCTTCCTCCACCTCGATCTCAGACTTCTCATCTAGACGTTATTCATGGGCTTGGAGCGATCCCATCAACTCATCCAACGTCATTATCTCAAGATCTTTAGACTCCTCGATAGCAGTCACCTTGTATTCAAACTTCCCGGTCAGTGTTTGGAGAATCTTCTCCATGATCTGAACATCTGAAATTTTCTCACCATTGGACTTCATCTGATTAACAAGAGCCAATGTCTGTGAGAAGTAATCTGCCATCTTCTCGGTTTTCTTCATCTGGAGAAGCTCCAACTGCCTTCGCATGGTCTGCAAGCGAAATTTCTTCACATTTTCTACTCCTTGATAGGTATTCATCAGAATGTCCCAGGTAGCTCGCGATAGGTACGTGATGTTAGCTCTCGAAGCAGAAGATGCTCCAGATCTTCACATAAGACGTGTGCTCCGGCACAGTGGAGAAGAGTAACCTCGATGGAGTGGTGCCCCCCTAACATTGACGGATGGATGAATGATCGCTTGAGGGGAGGCTCAGACTGTGAAGATAATGATGGTGCTTTGTTTGAGAGGAGGATTGTTGGGTGTGCAACCAAAGTCCCACATTGGCTAGACATGGGGATGATCTTGGGTATATAAGTATGGAAACAACCTCCATTGGTATAAGGCCTTCTTCACGCCTTTCTCTCTTGTGTTCACAACATTAGTCAAGGGTTCACTGCACATCACGATTTCCGGTGACTTTCTCGATCGACGACGACAACGTACTCCAGTCAAGAAAAGGACAACCAATAACTTGGATCACTCCGATGCACCGGAAAACTGGTCGGATCTGGTCAATGGACACTTGGGTTTTGATCCCGGTTGGCTTCTGAAGATTTTGGTGGTGGTGGTGAAAGTCAACTCGCCGGTGATATGGTGGCAGCGGACGGCAAGATGAGTCAACTCGTCACTTCTTCGTGGGTTGATTCGAACGGCAAGACGACCTCGTCTCACTTTCCAGCGACGCGTGGGTTGTGTGGAGGTTTGTTCGGTGTCATTGACTGCTACTTTGAACTCCTGGATTCTCAACTCCTGAATCCTACCCTACTGCCCTCCTGACCTCGAATTCGGCTCTGATACCAAATGTAAAAACTAACACACACAAAACAATTTACTGACGAACTGTTTATTGAATTTGATGAATAACAATGAACTGATGCCAACTATTTATAGTGGCTGGGATGAGGTAACATGATAACATCAAAATAATTACAATAGAAATAAATCAATAATAATCCTAACTAAGGATAAATAGGAATTATTTGAAGGATAAATCCAACCTAATATCTAAAATGATAAATATAAAGATAATACTTGATTTAATTCTACATGGCATAACTTATGAGGTGGGTAATATATATATATATATAAAATAAAAATATATATTTTAAAATAAAAATCTTTAAAAAATTTTAAATTTAAGAGTGTCAAAATATTCTTTTTCTGTTTTTTATAAAAACGAGATTTAAGAGACTATTGCTAGGGAAAGATATCAAATAAAACAGCTACGAAATATATTGATATTGTTTAAATTACATGGTTGGTTGATGGTGAAATTATCCTGAACAACATTATTAAAGATTTGAGATTGGACAGAGACCTTTGCAATTTGTTTTAGAACTCTTTTGAATTTCAAAAAATGTATTAAGATCACACATATAAAAACAATAATAATCTCTTCATTTTGAAATAAACAACCGGAAGATATGACATGACATATCCATAAAATTCATTGAATTTTGTTTTGGAAATTTGTCAAAAGTTTCCTCTAAACAAAACAGATCTGTCAACAATAAATCATGATTGGATTTCAACAAAAAAGAAAAGCATGATTGCCTAACGTTTAGTTACATATCAGTCAATTAGAAAGTTTCATTAAACTAACAGAGAATATTTCAAATTAATCATGAATCACTTAACCTTAATTTTTTTTTCAATTAGATGTATCATATATGATTAGATTGTACATGCAATGACACGTTTTATATTTTTCACAAGTGCCACAAAGGAATTTTGGCAGATTTATACTGTTGCTGGCTGATAGAAATGGGACCCAAGTTGTAGTTATTTAATTCAAAAAATAATTTTATTTAAAAGAAAAAAGAAAAGGGAGTGATGTGCATGGTGGGGTACATAAGGTATGCCCCAAGACATGATTGATATATTAATGCGTGTCTGATATGATATGATGTGCTTCACAACATTATTATTATTATTATTATTATTATTATTATTATTTTGTTATATTATATGATTTGATGTGTGTTTGTTACCATTATGGTTTCTGTAATGCATTTCATGATTGCCAACCAACCATGTCTTCCCCCATCAGAAAAATAAAATAAAATTGACCCCGTTTGGGTTGTTTTGTTATCAGAAAATTTATTTAACTGTTTCTTTTGCTACCAAAAAAAATTATTGAGATCATTCACATTCTATCAACTCGTAGAACCCTATTTTTCTTATCCGGCGGGTTCATCCAAGACCACTAAAAAAAATGCCTAGTGGCAAACTATTTCCGAAGCACCGTTTGTACTGGTACTTTTTCGATGGCCATATTAGTGTCGCCGGAATAATATCACATTTTCGACAGTCTAAAGACCGTTGAAAAGAGTCAAATACGCAGTCAATGTTGTTCGCATTTCTAACGGTAAAAAAATGTAATACTACATGTAAAAATGTAATACTACATTTCCAACGGCCCAATAATTGTCGGGAATAGTCTTTGTGTCGTCAGTAGGGATGGGCGTAGGGGCCCATTGGAGCGGGGGAGAGTCCCCCGCCCCCACCTCCACTCCTAAAACCTCTCCCCACCCCCAAACCCCATTTGGGGGAAGTGGGGATGGGGGTGTTTGGGGGGAGGTTCCCCTGCCCCCACTCTCGTCCCCAATTTCCT
The DNA here is from genome assembly GCA_032871835.1 of Dipteronia dyeriana. NCBI lineage: Eukaryota > Viridiplantae > Streptophyta > Magnoliopsida > Sapindales > Sapindaceae > Dipteronia > Dipteronia dyeriana. Next base: position 15,955,843 of record CM065297.1, read on the forward strand.
CCATTTTTCTCATTTTCAATTCTACTATTTTACAATTTGAAATTCGAAATTTATGATTCGTGATTCGAAATTCAATCATTCGAATCGTTCGATTCACACTATTTCGATATCCAATTCTATAAAATAATCTAAAATATATAATTGATTTAATTTAATAAGAAATTAATACAAATAACTATGGTAATATAGTTTTACACATAAATAAATATGAAAAAATGGGAAAAATGGGTAGAAAGTAAATGGCTAATAGAATTAAAGTTATTATCTTTTAGGAAAATCAAAGTAAAAATATATAAATATATAGGGGGAAATGGGATTCCACCCCCACCCCTATTAAAAGAAATGGGGGAATGGGGGAATGGGGGTGGGGGTGGGGGTGGTAGATTTTGGGGGTAAAATTTGCCCCCACCCCCACCCTCAAACCCCATTTGGGGGCAAAATTTACCACCAAATGGGGGTGGGGCCCCGTGGGGGAAATGCCCATCTCTAACCGTCAGAAATAAGAAAAAGTAATACAATATTTCTGGCAACCTAATGGGAGTCGGGAATAATCCACATTTCCAATGGCACTTTTTGTGCCGCCAGGCAATCAATATTACCCACATTTCTGAAGGCATAAAAAGTGTCATTAGACCTTCAGAAATAATAAAATCTAATTCGAATTAATTTTAAGGGTAATTACATTATCGAAAATGTAGTACTATTTTCTACATTATTTGTTATGGGATTGTCATGGAAAATATAATTAATTTATTATTATAATATTAATTAATAAATTATAATTGAATGTATGTGATAATTTATACACTAGAAAAAAATGTGACTTGTAAAGTCAATATTTTAATTTTTAAATGTATTAGAGCATCTCCAATGTAAATATGTATTTTTGAGTTTCTAAATAGTGTCACATTAGCATTTCTATTCATTATGGGCCCACTTTTAATTTTGTTTTAGAGAAATATATATTTACATCTCCAATGCAATTATATAAAATCAAATATGCATCTATTTTATAACCAATTATGATAAAACAATTATTACATTCTCTCTCCTTTTTTATTTTACAATTAAATGAACTTTAATATTATTGGTGTAAAAAGTTAGAAATCTTAGTCAGCATTTCTAGAAGAGTTTTTACAATTAGAAACTCAACTCCATATTCTCTAACTTTTTGTTTGTCACATTATCTCCATATTGAAGTTGAATAATTGCATTAGAGAGAGTTTTTCTAACTCTTTAACTATCTATCTTATGTGGCAATCAATTTTCTCCAAATGCATATTTACATTGGAGATGCTCTTTCAGTATGTTTTATTTTTATTTATCACTATTCTTTAGCTAAATTACTCCGTTGTCAAATATTTTGATTTGATTTTAAAATTTTCAAATAATATGTCATAGACAATGTAAAAAAAAATTAAAATTTATGATGATCCCTACAAGAAAATTAGACAATATGGACCGGACTTTAGAGACAAAATAATGGTACTAATAAGAAGTCTAGTTTATGGGTACATTCGACTAAATTAAATAAATATAAAATATAGCAAAATTATTAGTAGTTATAAGAATATTTAGTTATATTTAATTATGTTTAGTGACACTACTATATCATATATTTTTTTAATCAAAAAGCTCTAATAAATTTTTTAATATCTATTTGTTTATCATACAAAATAATTATAAATTTTACTAAATTAAGTTTAAATTATTAATTAATAAAAATTATTAATTTTTTAATAAAATATTGATTATAAAAAATAAATTCAATAAGAATATAATATATGTTTCCTATTTAAAGATAAAGTAGTAGTAAAATATAATTTTCAATCAGATAAGGGAATTATTTTAATTATATATTATTTTTAAAAACAATATCAATAGTTATATTAAAATATGATGTCGATGATTTTTAGATTATGTAAACTTAACCACGCATACAACAAGATAATACAAATCAATCGTTGGATAGTAAAGCAGAAAATGAAAGTAAACAAGCAAACATAATATTTCACGTTGAAAACCTAATAAGAAAAAACACCACGGTTGTCAAAGACGGTGAGGGAGAAGTTTCACTATGAATGTACTGTTTACACATTCAATCTCTCTTTTTGCTCTTGTTGTCGTTACTATTGTTAACCCTTTTATGAGCATTTTAGGGTCTATTCATACATGGTTACATGCATAGAATCTTAAATCTTTGTCTACAAGTAAGGAAAGTTGTCGAGTTTTAACGAGACTCTGACTTGTTGGAGTCGTTTTATCCTCCTTTATTATTCCGTTTTGATCACGTTCGATGCATTAGATCTCTTGCCTAATTTGGACTTTGATAATTTGCAATGAAGATTATTTCTTTATCAAAGTATGCTTCGAGATATCTTATTTGAATAAGATTCATTCTTTGCATATTTGAGTCGTAACTATATCGAATTCAGTATTGTCCTAGTGTCGCTCAACCGACTACCTATCAGACCCGACCAGACTTTACTCACCCCGTATAGTGATTTGGTCCTGACCAAAGGCTTTAACCCAACCATCTAGATAGTCCAGATCGGGTTATCTTTACCTGGTTAATCCCATTACTTTAAATGAGTTATTTTCACCCGATCATTCAAGTGACCTCGATCGGGTTTCGTGAGGCCATCTTTAGTCTATTTTGATTGGTTCAGTCTTGTTAACTTTTGGTGACATGACGCCCTTTCAGATTTTACCAAAAACAAATTAGTATACAAAAAAACATATATTTAATTAGATAATATGCAAACATATCAATAGCGCATATAAATAGTATGTAAAAGATATTAGATATAAAGTTACAGTAAAATGGTAAGAGTAGCACGATCTGAACTGCAACTCTCATTATATAAAAGTATTTCCACACTTTGTGATTAAATGGGTTATGGGTAAAAGATGGACATGAAACTCTAACTCCTATTACATAGGTGAATTGGGGAGTGTACAACCACTTTACTCAAAGTTAATGTATTTGGGTATTTGATAAATATCACTTGGAAATTAATTAATATAAAAAATATATAACTTGATAAATGTTTTCTCTTTTACTTGTTTTATCATAAGGAATATTGTGTATTTGGGTAGTTCAAAAATTCATTGAAAATCTTGTATTGTAATTTTTAAATGTTTTTCTAAATTGTTTTAAAAAAGAATTCCCAAAATTGTCAAAATTAATATCCTAGCCCTCCTTAAAGGGAAATGTGTTCTTCTGATATGAAAAAACTGACATAATGTTTTGTGTATTTTGACAAAAACTTTTAAAGTCATTTGTTGTTATATCAAAAAATATCAGTGGAGTTTTCATATTGGAAAACAACTACTTTCACACATAAAAAGAAACTAAAATACTACATTTGTAAGGTTGGCAATGTATCTGCGTGTAAGCTAGATAACCTTTAGTCTCTCCATTTTTTGTCAAACAAAATGATAGTAATATAAATCCAATCATTTTGATTTTACGGTAAAAAAACGTTTATTCAATCGATTAATATCTCATATTTGAATATATAGCTTTTTTTTAAAATATATCAAACAAAATAAAGGAAGTCACAAAGAAATACAAACTATCTTGATGATATTTTTTTATTGAGACCCCAAACATGAGGTTATGATGAAGGATTGAAAAAGAACAAATACAAGAAAACGTTAAGTGAAAGGACAATTATGATATTAGCAAGGAGAGAGTAGTAGTACATACATTTTAATTAATTTATAAGTTTTTTCATGTGGGCTTGTCTCCCAAAAAGTGGCTTTAGTCTAATCAAATACCTAACTTTGTATTATATTTAAAAAGAAAAAAAAAAAGAAAAAAAGAAAAAAAGGAAAAACATGTTTTAGCAATATATATTTCTCCTTCCTCCCCTCTCATTTGAATGCCTTGCTTTGCTTCGAGCAACATGATTCCTTTTTCTCCTACATTCTTTGACCTTGCCTTTTGGCCTCCGTTGGGTTGTTGCCCTACCCAAAACATTCACCCGATTTTACACAATGACACCTTGACCCCTTGTCTTAAACTCTAAGAGCATCTCCAATATAATGTTGTTATAATATGTCAATGGCTATAATTTGATATAAAGTAAAAAAACACATATTTCAATACAATGTCAAATACAATGTCAAATGTTGCGTTAAATTTGTCATATACTATTTTTTATATCAAATTTGGTACAAAGAATAGCATATACCAAATTTAGCACAACAATAAATACTGTTTTTTTAATTATAAAAATATCATTATATAACTATATTGAATGCATTAATTATATTTATTGATTTTTATAATTTAAAATAATAAAAAAATAAAAATAGTATTTCATATGGAATTATGCATTGGAGTACAATACTACAATGATGTGTCAAATATAGTATTTTAGTAGTTTTTATGCCAAATTTAGCATTGGTATTGACATGTACATTGGAGATGGTCTAACGTCCTTCAAAATATAGAACAAATTACAACAAATTACTTTGAGGTTTGCTTTTTTACAGGTGAAAACAATTTTACTATTAAATAACACTCACATCCCCTGCCGTTAGAGTTTGACAATTAAGTGTGAGATTTGATTGTTAAAAAATAATAAAAGACATAAATACCCTTGATTCACCAAAATAAAAATAAATAAGAATCTAAACAAGAAAAAACTTAAAATCTATTTATATATATAAAAAAAAAATCTTTTTTGAACAATATAATTACAAATTTTAATTTGGTTTTTATAAATAGATTAAAAAAAATAGATAGATTGATCTCATGGAGATCAAATTTTTTTAAGTGATGGAGATCTCGGAATTAAAAAAAGGAAGAAGATTCTTTTAAAAAAAGAAATAGTAATAAAAAAATGAAAATAGAAAAACGAAGAAGATGAATATCAATAGAATCTGATGGAGATCCCAAAATTAAAAAGAATAAGATCAAACTAAAAAAACGAAAAGTAAAAAGAAAAAAAGAAGATGAACATGGATAGAGATCATAGAAATTTTTTCTTAAAGATGAACATCGATTCCAAAAAGAAAAATCACAAATCACAAATCACAAATCACATCCCACGATCATATTTCTTCTTCAATCAATTTCAAACTAATAATAATCCGAAAAAAAATTCAACAATCAAAATCCTTTTACAATATGTTTACAAGAAAAAAAAACACAATCGAAAAATCATAAAACATCATTGTTAAATCCCAAAAATTTCTCTCACTTTCTCGCAACAATCACATGCCAGAAGATGCCGATAGAGATGCCCAAAGGACTGCCCTTCTTAGTGGACACGTTCACTCCAACATCCAAGAAGAAACGACACCATTTCTTGACTCATGCCTATAGAGATACACGGTCGGCATCTCCTCTCATTCTCAATACCCAATTTCTACCCATATGGCCATATCACCAAATCGCGTCTTCATCACAACTCTCAGGTTTCTCTTATTATCCCGTTCATTTTCAATACCCTTTATTCCTTTTTGTTGATTTGTTTTGATTCTTCTAGGTTGTTATTGCCGTTGCAGCTTGAAGAGTCGTTGTTTGTGGGTATCGAAGTAGGGGAGACATTGGTTGTTGATGTTCTCAGATGGGAGTTAGGCTTCTTTCCTTTTTTTTTTTTCGTTTTTTATTATTATTTGATCTCCACTGTTAATCTTAGAGATGTATAGTAAAGATAAATCAATATTTATATATATATATATATATATATATATATATATATATATATATATATAACCATGTTGGTGGCAGAGAGCTCCACGACCATCTCACAGAGAGTATAACAGTCTCGTTTTCTCCACAAACGGCCTTACCTCAACGGCCTAAACAGGGTACTCACTTACAAAACACTATCGGAGATGGGTGGAGATCTTAAGCCAAAATCTGTTCTGATATGCAAGATCCTCATAGGAGGCAAGCATAGAGCATACTTGGATTTTGAAGAATCATAGATCCAAACAAAGAACCTTCTGAAGATTTGGACGAGAGAAACTTAGATAGCCATATGAAAACAAAAAATAAAATTTAGAATAATATATATATATATATATATATATATATATATATATATATATATATATATATATGTGTGTGTGTGTGTGTGTGTGTGTGTGTGTGTGTGTGTGTGTGTGTGTGTGTGTGTGTGTGTGTGTTAGAAAATTAAGCACAAGTGCTAAAAGAGTCTGGTAATTAATTGAATTAATTGACCAGATAAGATATCACATGGTAAGTTTGTTTTTGAATTAAAAAGATAATTCTAATTAAATTCAAACTCATCAGTTAATGATAGATAGAGATAAAAAGATATTAAATTTAAAGTGTATCTCATCTAATAGAGTTCTGGACTCTATAAATAGCAAAGAGTGCTATTCATTTAATTCATTACATTCTGAGCGTACTTTTATAGAGAAAGAAAAAACCACAGAGTGTTTTGTTTATCAGTTTCTCATTTTGCTTGTCTTTTTCGAGTTACAACAAATAGCACGGTGAGTTGGGTGTATTTCTTTTGTAATCATATACCGATCGTATGTAACAATCCCGGTATCCATTCTGCTGCGATGATCTTTGATATCCAACATTGGTATCAGAACAGTATTTTAAGATTGTTCATACATTTAATTTATGCATATTATTTATTTATGCATATTTAATATACATGTGGTCTCTTAGTTCTGCTCTGTAATTATTATTGGGTTCGTATGTAGATTAATCTTCTAAAAAAGAATATTTCGGGAATATTTTTTTGGTCATCTGATCATTTTCTTGTAATCTGGGTTTACTGGCTAAATCAACATTTTTTTTACTGATGTTTTATTTTTATTTATTTTTTGTCAAAAAAAAAATAAATTGTGCATAAACTTGGTTGTCATGGTTGTGTATTATAAATTTCTTAAAGAAGTTTTTTTAATACGCAATGTGCGCAACAAATAGATGTATGAATCACAGATTATAGTGTTTCTAAAAGTTAGCAAAAACGAATTTTGGTTTCCGTGTGCAAGTATGCAATATATATATTGTTTAAAAAAAAAATCCAAAAAAAAATCCATACACAGTTTTTTTGTATGGAATTTTTTTTTGACTAACAAACATCTTTTTTTTTTATCCATTGTGCGTAAGATTTTTTCATGGATGACATGTAAAAAAATTTTAAGAAGGGAATTGTGTGCAAATATCAGATGCTGCTACAGTTTCGAAAAATTATTTTACAGCCTCCTTTAGTGGGACGTGTACGATACACGTGCTCGTTTTAAAAAAAATATATTAATATTTTTGATACGCACACAGTACACAAAGATGACACTGTCAGAATACCGGATTATAATAGTATATATATTATCGTATGTAAATTTTATCAGACAGACACGTCATTGACAAAGAAGATAAAATTGCCAGGTGGACATCTAAATAGACATTCAGAAAATATCCCGCAAGATATCTCAAAAGAAGAGAAACCCGAGTAAATGTAAAAATAAGTATTGAACAAAACCTACTCGAGATCAACTGACATCATATTCTACTTAGGATCAGTTAACAACGTTTGAGGTTAACTAATGACATGTTCTACTCGGGATCAGATGACATCATTCGGGACCATGACATCATTCGGGACCAGCTAACATCATATTCTACTCGAGACAAGTATGAAGAAACCCGAATAAAGAAGCCCAGAACATGACTCGCACACAAACCAAGAATCATGTTAAAATACGCAAAGATATACACGTCAAAAAAGAATTCCAAGATAAATAGAATACCAAACAGGAAAAAAGTTTCAAATCAGGCAACAATTTTATTTCTTCAAAAAGACTACGTATTTGTAAGGAAAGACATAACTGGACTATATCACTAGAGTCTCATTCGATCTCTATACAAGTCTTCGAGATACGAAAGAAGACAGACTACTTCAAATAAGTAACCAATCGTAATTAAATACAAAGATCTTTCATTACTTGTACAAAAAGGATTAAGGTTCTATACACATATAAATAGACCCATAATATCGTCATAAAAATATATAGCAATATACAGAGAGAAAAAAGAGAGATCGAGAGTTGTAAATCTTTTTCAATAGTGGATTTTGGCTTGATTGTTTATTTAACCACTTGTGGACGTTTCTTCGGTCATCAGAGTTTTACCATGTAAAACTTGTGTCCAATTACTCTTCTTCTCTCTCTCTCTTTGAAACCACAGCTAAAGATCTGATATTGTTGACTTTTCTCACACATCCAGAAATCAACGTCAACAATTGGTGCTAGAAGGAGGGTCTTGAACCTTCGATTTGATTAAAGGTAATGACGGGAAATAGAAACAGTTCTGAGGATATCCAAAAATCTCCAGATAATGTCCATATTGGCAGTAGTTCACGTGATCTCACCGCAACCACCGAGAACCAACCAACATCATTGGTGGGGATCCAACAAATCCCTCAAACCAACGAAGACCTGACACGACGCTTCAGTGAAGTGCTGCAACAGCTGGTGGCAGACGCGGCAAAGAAAGGAGTTGATCTACTAGTTGCAGAAGAAGCCCAACCTCCTAACCTTCCACCTATAAGGCTTCGTTCGGTTACAGTTGGGCCAGAACTAGATGCACCAGAAGTCGGAAGAAACTCTTTTCCAATTAATCAGGCTAGACGTGAAACACCCGAAGAGGAACAACCACGCCAGAGGCAAAGCCAATATCAGATAGCCTATACTAGACACCGTAAGCATGACCGACACAGGGATCGGTCGTCATCAGAGGATAGTGATCTGCACCATCGCAAGCGCCGCCACGGAACCATAAGCCTGCAAGGATCAATCTGTGATACTCGGTAACAAAACGAAGAGGAGCTTGAAAAGGTATGACAGTCACTCGACGATTTAACGATCATGGAGATCCGGTGGGAGATAGAGATGTCGTAATTCAGAGCCTGACCCGAGAAGTTGAAAACAATAGGGGTCAAATGGACGCACTGGTTAGACGTTATGGGTACAACGACTTATCTGACGAAGATTCTGATAGTCCATTCACTAGGGACATTCTGCAGACTTCATTCCCAAAAAGATTCAGGATGCCGCACGTAGACCAGTTCAAGAAGGATACAGACCCTAAAGAACACCTCAGACGGTATAAAAGTGCTATGGCTCAGTATGCCCACATCGACCCTTTATTATGTCTTAACTTTCCATAGACTCTAGGAGACACATGCTCAAGATGGTTCAGAAGATTGCCCCTAGCAAGTATAGGAAGTTTTGGTGAATTAAGCAGAAGTTTCTCAAGATAATTTTTGGGCAACGTTCACAGGAAAAAATCAGTAGCTTACCTTTTTCAGCTGAAACAAGGGAAAGATGAGTAGCTAAAAAAATACCTGGGGAGATTCGACCCGGCGGTATCAGAAATCGGCAGTGCAAATGACGAAGCAATAATTGCTGCATTCATCAACAATTTACAGAATGGACGACTATCTTTTGACTTAAGAAGAGCCCGTCTAACCAGATATACAGATATGATGGACATGGTGGGAGGATATGCATTAGCCGAAGAAAAAGAGTTAGCCATGGGAGAATGCTACATGCATGGAGGAGAACCCGAACAGAAGGATGCTGAGTCCAAGGTACAGAACCAAAAGGGAAAACAAAAAGGAAATAACAAAGAAAAAAGTAAGGACAGGGGAAACAGGCGTAATGCTGACCAGACCACGGAGAAATTCCAAGGAAAATACGTAAACTACACCCCTCTACGGAAAAAGCATGAAGAAATCCTGGCCATACTGGAGGAAAAGCATCTGGTAAGAGAACCGCACCGACAATCTCAGTTTACCCGGCGAGATACAACAAAATACTGCAGATTCCATAAAGAAACCGGTCATGAGACTTCCAAGTGTTACCAGCTCAGACATTACATAGAGACCCTCATTCGGGAAGGACACTTACAGGATACAATCCTGAAAAGGAATGAGAGGCCAAAAATAAAGAAAGAGACTAGGGCCGATCATAGCTCCGGTCGAAACCAAAGGGCCAGCCCCGATGCCAATGAAGTAATACAAACAATCTTTGGAAAACCATCAATTGGAAGAAGTAACCGAGAGCGAACACAGGAAATCAGAGAAGCAGTGGATGCAAGACAGAACTTGGACGTGAACTCGATCGAACCAGACCCGAAAAGGGTAAAGGAAGGATGATACCTAATAATATTCACGGAAGCTGACTCGCAAGGGGTCGATGTTCGACCAAACGACGCCCTAGTCATAAGTGTCTGAATTGGACACAGGGAAGTCAGAAGAATCTTAATAGACAATGGAAGTTTGGCAGACATTCTCAATGTAGCTGTCTACGATCAACTTAGGTTGGACAGAATGGATTTGCAGTCTTTTCATACTCCACTCAAAGGATTCGGGGGAGTTGAGGTCAGGGCTCTCGGGACGGTAAAGTTACTTGTAATAATTGGAGTGGCACCGTGTCAAAGAACAGTCTTACTCGATTTTGTAGTGGTAGGCTTAGATAATTAGCCATATAACGCATTGTTAGGTCGACCATTATTGAATAAAACAAAGGCTGTAACATTTACTTACGCCCTTATGATCAAATTCCTGACCGAACAGGGGGTCAGAGTAGTTAAGGAGTCTCAAGAGATGGCCCGAAAAGCTAATCTTTCGGTTTACAAAGATAAAAACGATGGTGAACAAGTATGCACCATAACACAGCCAAATCAGAATAAAGAGTCACTATCATTCGAATTTGATCCGAGGGAAGAACCAAAGGAGTCCAAAAATGAACCGGTCGAAGAATTAATCTTGAAAGAAGATGAACCAGATAAGAAGATCAAGATCGGGGCCAACTTGGAAGGAAGAGTCAAGCAAAGCCTCACTGATTTGCTCAAAAAATACAAGGATGTGTTCGCCTGGAGTCATGAAGACATGGTCGAGATAGATGCCAGAATAATATCTCATCATCTCGCGATAGATCCGAATGTAAAACCAGTAGTACAAAAGATAAGGTCTTTCAATCTCGAACAAGCCAGGCAATCAAGCCAGAAGTAGAAAAATTACTCGTTATAGGGTCAATTAGAGAGATTAGCTATCCTCAATGGCTAGCTAATGTGGTCATCGTCCAAAAGAAGAATGGTCAGTGGAGAATGTGCGTATATTTCACATATTTAAATAAGGCATGCCCAAAAAATAGTTTCCCACTGTCAAGGATAGACCAACTGGTTGACGCTACATCAGGCCATGAATTACTCAGTTTCATGGACGCCTACTCAGGATATAACCAAATCCGGATGAACAAGGCTGATGAAGAAAAAATGGAGTTTACAACCGATCAGGGCTTATACTGTTACACGGTAATGCCCTTCGGATTAAAAAATACAGGGGCAACATACCAAAGACTGGTCAACAGAATCTTCGCACGATAAATAGGGAGAAACATGGAAGTCTACATAGATGACATGTTGACCAAGAGCATCTCGACAGACAAGCATACTTCAGACTTGCGAGAGACGTTCGATGTTTTGAGGAGATACAAATGAAGTTGAATCCGAACAAGTGTTTATTCAGAGTTCTTTCAGGAAGGTTCCTGGGTTTCAAAGTTCACCAAAGGGGAATCGAAGTAAATCCTGAAAAGATCCAAGCCCTGCAGAAAATGACCTCACCAAAGACGCTAAAAGATGTGCAGCGCTTAACAGGATGCTTAGCTTCCTTGGTTAGATTTATCTCAAAGGCCACAGACAAATGTGCTCCATTTTTTAAAGTAATTAAAAAAGGAAAAGGACTTGAATGGAACGTAGAACGCGAGCAAGCATTCTTAAAAATCAAAGATTACCTAAGGCAAGCTCCCATCCTTCCGAAACCAAAAATGGGAGAGATACTTCACTTATACTTATCAATTACAGAATTAGCAGTAAGCTCAGTTCTAGTCAGAACAGAAGGTGGAGTACATAGGTCAATGTACTATACCAGCAAGGCACTTCTACCAACCGAAACCAGGTACTCGAAGGTAGAAAAGATGGCCCTAGCATTGGTTTCAGCAGCAAGGAAGCTAAGGCCATACTTTTAGGCTCATACAATTCAGGTCCTCACCGACTACCCGCTTAAGAAAATTCTACAGAAGCCAGAAATTTCAGGAAGACTAACCAAATGGGCAATCGAGCTAAGTGAATTCGATATCCAGTACATCCCCAGGACGTCTCTCAAAGGCCAAGCAGTGGCAGATTTTATAGCAGAATTAACAAAATCAAACCTGGAAGCAAAAAAGATGTTGGGCAAAAATTTCCCATGGAAATTATATGTCGATGGCTCTTCAAACACTCATGGCAGCGGGGAAGGGATCGTAGTATGCACCCCGGAAGGAGATGATGTCGAGTGTGCCATGAGGTTTGACTTCAAAGCAACAAATAATCAAGCCGAGTGCGAGGCGCTACTTGTTGGACTCATAGTTTGCATAGCCCTCGGAGCAGATGATGTCGAGATATTTAGAGACTCACAGGTAATTGTCAACCAAGTCCTGGATGAATATCAAGCAAGAGATGAAGGCATGATAGCCTATCGTGACATAGCAAAACAACTCCTTCAGAAATTCAAAGAATATAAGATTGCCCAGATCCCTAGGGAGGAGAATGAAAAGGCAGATGGTTTGTCCAAACTAGCACCAACAACAACCACAATCAGGCCAAAAACTATTCCGGTTGCACATCTTCTCAAACCGAGCACAATTGAGCCAAAAAACTTTAAAATTTTAGAAATCCAAACACCGTCAGACGGTTGGATGACTCAGCTGAAAAGGTTTCTGGAAGAAGGCGTGCTCCCGAAAGATCCCCTACAAGCAAAACGTATCAGGTATCGATCAACAAGGTACACATTGGTTGGAGGAGAACTATACAGAAGAGGGTTTTCCCGAACACTTCAAATATGTGTATCGAAAGAAGATGTATGTCAGATATTATAGGAAATCCATGGGGGAGTTTGTGGAAATCATTCTGGGGGTAAAAGTTTAGCACACAAGGTACTCAGACAAGGTTATTATTGGCCTACTTTATTCTCAGATGCACAACGATGTTCGGAGAAATGCAATACTTGTCAAAAGATTGCTAATGATATCCGACAACCCCCTAAACAACTCAGAAACCTCACGTCCCCATGGCCATTTGCCATGTGGGGCTTGGATTTAATTGGCACAATGCCAGCAGGGACAAGGGGTGGAGCGAAGCATGCAATAGTAGCCGTTGACTATTTCACGAAGTGAGCAGAAGCTGAAGTATTAGTGAATATCACAGAAGCAAATACCATAAATTTCGTGAAGAAGAATATACTCTATAGGTTTGGAGTTCCAAACACTATCATCACTGACAACGGTACCAGTTCGATAACCTAAAATTCAGACAGCTATGCAAAGAGTACCGAATTGCCAATTACTATGCCACACCTGCCCACCCTCAAACAAATGGGCAGGCTGAAGCAGTAAACAAAATCATCAAGCAGACACTCAAAGCAAAGCTAGATGCCAAGAAAGGAAGTTAGGTTGAAAAAATTCCCGAAGTATTATGGGTATATCGGACGACATCAAGAATTTCAACCGGAGAGACTCCATTCACTTTAGCATTTGGAACAGAAGTTGTTATCCCCAAAGAAACATCATATGCATCACCCCGGGTCAGGCTATATAATGAAGATCAGAATGTTGATATGATGTTATAAAGTCTAGATGAACTAGAAGAGAAAATAGAGAAGTGCCGAATACGAAATATGGCATATCAACAAATATCAACAAAGAGTAGCTCGCCACTACAACCCTCATGTTCGGGTCAGGAAATTCCAACTAGGAGACCTGGTATCAAAAAAGTGTCATTGAATACAAAAAACAAAGCTGCAGGTTCCCTGGCTGATAAGTGGGAAGGCCCGTACAAAATTGAAGGAATAATTGGCCATGGAGCATATTGGATTGTACAACCCGATGGAGGGGTCGTACCCCGACCATGCAATTCCCAATACCTGAAGATTTTCTATCCTGAAAATTCTTTTTGTTTCCTTTTAGTAAGGACAATTTTAGTCAATCACTTATTAGCTTTAGAATTTAAATCATTGTTGGTTTTGTAATTATAAATAAAAATCAAACTCGGGATTTTCGAAAAATAAAGCATATGATAATAAGAACATATGAAAGACAAGCATGATAATAAGAACATGCAAATAGAATACTCGAGACCATTGATTCCCGAATGGGCGGAAAAGCTCGAAGGAGCATACCAGTCGAGCAAGGTCATACGACCTTACCAAAAAGGCAAACCCGATGCACCAGATTCTGGAGAACGGCTCGGGGCATTGTCGGGAAAAATTCCGGTGAAATACACAGCTGTGTTAAGCTGTTCGAAAAGCTTAACGATTCGGCAAACCCTTGCAAAAAAAACTGGGGAGACGTCCTTAGTAATGTGTGAGGACTCGAACATATGATCATTGTTAGCCTTGATGTAATGTTTGGGTAATAACCCGAGTATGAAATACGAGTAAATCTACTCGTTTGTTTCAAGATGGCTCGGTTAACATAAGTCAGTTTAATAAGATACTTGGCTTTGAAAGACTGGATAACGAAACCAAGTTTAATAAGAAACTCGATGAAGTTATTTGGATGAAAATAGTCAGTTTAATAAGATAATTGGCATAAAGATTGCAATAGCCATTTTAATAAGATACTCAAAGATTGCATTAGCCATTTTAATAAGATACTTGGCACAAAAAGATTGTGTTAGCCAGTTCAGGAGGATATTCGGCGTTAGAAGCAACCCCGAATAATAAAACCAAGTTAAGATAAGATACTCGGTGAAATTTCTTGAGCAATGAATCGGATTAAACCACTTGGTTTTTTGAGTTACAGTTAACACATAATTTCATTGATAAAAATCTTTACCAAGTAAATCTTTACAAAGGTAAATCTCTACAAAAATAAATCAAGGCTTGGAGGAGGATTTGGAATTCTTGCCGATGCTCGGGTCGGGCACCATTTCGCACTCGCAGAGGAGACTTTCATTCAAAGGCTAAGTAATTATATCGACCGAATCATCCATCCATTCGTTTTAATCTTCTCCAGGGATCAGGCCGACATCAGGCACCAAACCTTCCACGCTAGACTTTTAACTGGCCTAAAAGGTCGAGAAAGAGTGCTCTGATGGAACCTCCAAATGCATGGGATGAGGCTCTTTGCCTCAATTGCGCTAATAAGCTCTCCACTCATTCATCTTAGTCCGAAGAGATTCCAAGGACCGATCCACGTAGTTCTTCATTGACATCTCCCAGTTGGTTAAGGCTTTTTCAGTTGCTCGATTCTTGACCTTAAAAAATTCACCAGCTGAAACTAGCCCTCGCTGAAATTCTCGAAAGAGAAGGGCATCATTAGCAGGGGATCTTTTAAAATGATCAACCCCCTGGACTTCAAGTTCCAACCTGGCATCTTTGGATAAGGATTCGACCGTCAAAGTTTGGTATTCCAAGTCTTCGATCTTCTGTTCGTATGCCGACTTGGAATGCTCCGCTTTCTGTTCGGCTTTGAGCATCGATTCTTAGGCAAAAGATAATAAATTTTGAAGTGACATAGCCTTCTCCTCTGCCAAATAAGCTCTTTCCACTGCCTTCACTTGCTTTTTCAAACAATGGTCAGTAAACACTTGGGCAGAGCCTACCTCCTTTTGATAAGTCAATTAAACCTGAGTACGGCTATCCTCACTCTTTTTCAGCTGAGCTTCAAGACGCCTTATTCAATCAGCTTGATGTTGCTACGTCGTAACCAGCTTATCAAACTCGACCACTATCTATAAGGAAACAAAATTAAAATCTAGCAAGCAATCAAGATTAAGAGTTGGGAAAAAACTTACATAAGATGCGCCGTTGAAAATATTCTGAAGACGGCTCGTCAAAGAAGCATCCTTGTAAAGACTCCAGTGATCATCCCCGATGAAAGCCCAACCAGATGACATCGCTCTAAGCATATCCTAGGGAGAAGGATAGGAAGGACCTCCCGAAGACTCAGCCCTTACATCTTTAACCTCGGGGGGGAATGAGCCACTGTTCGGGTCAGAAGTCTCCGCACCCGTCGATGCTTCAATATCAACGCTCAGAGGAATCTCGACCTCGGTATCTTCATCACTAGAGTCAATAAATGAAACCACCCGATGAACCTTATAAGGACGAGCGTAAGAATCAACCGTCTTCTGTTTCTCAGCCGAGAACGGTGGAAGCCGAGATCAGCTGAGGGATCTTCCTGATCATCATCCCTGAAGGATTCAAAAAAGTCGGGATCTGTATTTACTCGTCCATCAGAGGTTTTACCTCCATCACCAACGTCCATCCGCTCGGTAGGGACCACAACCGGAGATCTCGATTCACCAGGCCCCTTACCAAGACCATCACTTTACCTCCCTCAATCTTCAGACAATTCCTGAATGTGGTCAGCTGGGTCACTCAGACCACTAGACTCCCCTACGATCGGCCGGATGATTTCCTCGGGGACATATTCAGGGATCTACTCGTCAGCCTCATTAGGGTCCTCTTCTGACTCAGGTGGGGCAATACCTTCTTTGCTCTGACGAGAAGCTTCTTTTTAGCTCGCTTGAAGGATTAACTTCACCTGACGAGCTTGAATGACGCAGACGATGTCTGAGTTATACACTTAGAAAAAAAATGGTAAAAAATAATCGCGTCAGAATATAAAGAGCAACATTTAAAAAAAAATAAGAAAGAGGGTGGGAAGACCACTTACGTCGCCTGCGATAGCCTGAAATCTTGTTGAAGAAGCTAAGCTCTATCATATTCTTCTCACTGAAAAGATAAGACATGCTCATTTTCTCCAAAGTACGCACTGCAGCCCAAGCAAGTCTGGTCAGTTCAGTATCAGTGAATTCAAGTTTTTTCTTGTTCCACACATCAGGGGAACAGAAAAAATGGGAACCTTTAGCACCGTCTGAGTCTCCTTAGCCGAAAGAGTAACTTCAAGTCCAAGGTTCCCTCCGGTGAAAAACCAGCTGTTCTACCAGGACTTGTTGGACGAAGGGAGTCCCCATACAAAGCCCCTCTTTTTGGCATCATCGAAGGTATCAACTCCCCGATTAACTTTTATCCCCTCGGGGAACCAACAATCTGGCTGGTTAGACATGAGAAAATAATCCTTGTCCGACCAGACTACCTTAGTGTATAGAAGTGCCTGATTTCACTCAGGGAAGGCGGCGACAGGTTCATTTGGCTCCACATGTTCCACATGCACATCAGAATCTTGTAGCTGTTCAGGGCCAATAAGGCTAGAGTGATCCCTGCTTCAGCCAGAAACCAGGCAATAAACGGCTAAAGAGGAAGAGTGACGCCGCAACAAAGCATGGGCCCATAAATTGCCACCATGCCCGGGGGCGAGTTCCATACGGCTCTATCACCTGTAGGAATCAGAATAACTGAATCATCCAAGTCGAATCGAGCATGATATTTCCCGATCTCATTTTCCCCGACCACATTCGGCTCGGAGTCATACCCACTCGGGCGATCGACAGAAAAAAAGAAACGAGATTTTTTGAACTCCTCTTCAACGTCCTTCTCATCAATAATTTATTCCCTGATACGGACGCTACCCGAGTTGTGCTTATGGACTTCACTTTTACTTTGATGTTTCCTCATCCTTGATCGAAGTGGTACCCTGTGATCAGAAACGACAGATTCAGAACTAGATTCAGAACTAAAACGGGGGTCAGGGTAAAGCCTAGAAACATGAACATCTAAAAAAGGAGGTTCGTCATGGGGGATTTTCCCCAATAATCTACGAGCACAAGAAACCAGTTGAAAATCTCTACGATCAAGCGCTTCGAGAGCTATAGTAAAGAGTCGACAACGGGAAGATGGGTCTATTGAAACTAACCTTGAGTGAAGAAGCCTGTTGTAAAAACTTTAACAGATAATAGAGATTTTTTGCGCAGAGCAATCTGGGCTGGAAAATTTCTGGTTTGAGTCTCTGAGAATAAAGCAAGGCAACTCCCTTCAGTGGAGCATTTAAATGGATAATAACACGAAACCCTAGGATTTCAAGAAGCGGGAAAGATCAAAGACAGATTTGATGATGTAGACGGCGCACTAGGGGACTCGTAGGTTGTTTCTCATAAATGGTATCGAGAAATAAAACGGTAGAGGACACGTGTTAAGAGAAGAACTGACCAAGGTCGTCAGAACTCCAAAACGTAGCAATCATTGAGATTTCGCGTGAGGAGGTAGAATTGAATTTACATGGTCACCATTATGACACTTCATTATGACAAGACATTTACTCTGGCATAAATGAGACGTAAAAATTGAAGGGTTGATTAAAATACTTTTACCTGGAACGAAACCCTGTTCGGTAAAAATATTTTAAGGGGGTATTGTCGTATGTAAATTTTATCAGACGGACACATCATTGACAAAGAAGATAAAATTACCAGGTGGATATCCGAATAGGCATTCAGAAAATATCCCGCAAGATATCTTTAAAGAAGAGAAACCCGAGTAAATGTAAAAATAAGTATTGAACAAAACCTACTCGGGATCAACTGACATCATATTCTACTCGGGATCAGTTAACGATGCTCGACGTTAGCTAATGACATGTTCTACTCGGGATCAGATGACGTCATTCAGGACCAACTAACATCATATTCTATTCGGGACAAGTATGACGAAACCCGAATAAAGAAGCCCAGCACATGACTCGCACACAAACCAAGAATCATGTTAAAACACGCAAAGAAATACGCGTCAAAGAAGAATTCCAAGATAAATAGAATACCAAACAGGAAAAAGGTTCCAAATCAGGAAACAATTTTATTTCTCAAAAAAGACTACGTATTTGTAAGGAAAGTCTTAATTAGACTATATCACTAGAGTCCCATTCGATCTCTATACAAGTCTCCGAGGTAGGAAAGAAGACAAACTACTTCAAATAAGTAACCAATCATAATTAAATACAAAGATATTTCATTACTTGTACAAAAAGGATTAGAGTTCTATGCACATATAAATAGACCCATAATCTCGTCATAAAAATATAAAGCAATATATAGAGAGAAAAAAGAGAGATCAAGAGTTGTAAATCTTTTTCAATAGTGGATTTTGGCTCGGTTGGTTATTCAACCACCCGTGGACGTTTCTCCGGTTATCGAAGTTTTACTACGTAAAACTTGTGTCCAATTACTCTCCTTCTCTTTCTCTTTCTCTTTCTCTTTGAAACCACAGCTAAAGATCTGATCTTGTTGACTTTTCTCACACATCCAGAAATCGACGTCAATATATATATATATATACATATTTTTGGTTCCATTAATAATTTTCTCTATAAAATTATTCTGAAACGATATTTTTTAATGTAGATAGAAAATGATTAGATTTATTTCGCTGAGGAAAATCAGGAAAAAACTGATTTTTTAGAGAAGTTAAGAGAGTTCAAAATGAATTATGAAATTTCTCTTCATGAAAATATTATGGTTTTTATAAGAAGAGTGGATAAGTTATAGCCATTTCAAAATATTACTTCATTTGATTATTGGATCTCAATTGTAAAGATATTTCTGAGAGCTTTCTCCAAATAGCTGCAATACATAGAACCTATTATTCTTGATAACATTAATAAAAGTAATATTGTTTTGCTTAATGATGTTATTAATGAGATAGAAATAGCAGACAACGTCGTGTTATGATGAACATGAGGCGTACTGCAGCTTTGAGCATGTTTTCGAACCTTCGTAGCGCAAAACACATGGGTCATTGCGCACGTGAAAAGAGTCCATGGTTTGGAAAAGTTGTAGCTGCTAGGGTTAAGAAGTCAGAGAAATTACGCATTCAGAGTGAGAATTTACTACAATATGCATGATAGAACTAAGTTCAAAGTTTCTTACTTCAAAAATAGTTATTAGATTTACATTATAAACTTTTATTGTTTATTTATGTTTATTCAATTTTTTCCTTTGAACTTATTGAATCATGCTTGATTGTTATTGATTATTAATAATAATATTTGCTTAGTAGGAGTTCTATGAATTGTTAGAACTGTTATAATTACGTAAAATACACTAATACTATATGCTAGTTTTAATATTGGAATTATATGACGATTAAAAGCCTTGACTGTTTTTCGAATCTATTCCTATATATTACTCTATTATATTTCTTAGTGTAAATGTTTTATGTAATAATAAGTGTGAACTTGAAAATATGCTAGCACTAAAGAAAATACATCTCTCTATCTAAATTATAGAATATGTCTTCTGCTACCAAAAATATTGTGGCCGAATTAAACAAATGAGAGAGACTGAACGGTGAAAATTATGATCTTTGGCACCGCAAGGTTCAGTACATCCTTACTGAGCAAGAGGCTCTTGAAACAATAACCAACACCATGGTTGAACCTGCAGCAGGTACTACTGCTCAAAATAGAAGAGACATGGAGGCTTACCAAGCCTGGAAGAGGAAAAACAGCATAGCTCGCATAAAGTTGCTAAGCAGTATGGCTGATGACCTTATGTATGAGTTTGAGGAGCACGAAACTGCTCAAGCAATATGGAATGCTCTAAAAGACAAGTTTGGTGGTCCATTAACCACTAAGCTTAGGAGGCTCACAATCAAGTTCGACACATATAGGAAGCGCCAAAATCATACGATGAAGCAGCACCTAAGAGAGATGTCAAACATGATGCGCGAATTGAAAAATGCTGAGTATGTCCTGACTGATGAGCAACAAGTTCAAGCTGTTATCCGATCTCTCCCTGATAGTTGGGAGCACATGAAGATCAATATGACGCATAATGATAGCATAAAAACTTTTGATGATATCTCGCACCATCTAGAACTAGAAGTTGAGCGCCTAGAGGCTGCTAAGGCTTCTGGACAGCTTTATATGGCGACACCAAACTAGCCTAAGGCTTCGGGCCTAAAACGCAATAGAGGAAAGAAACCTTTCTGAATGGAAAAAGGTCCTGGTTTCAACAATAAGAAACCTGGGATCGGAAAACAGAAGAGATGTAAGCGTGCTGGAGTTAAGAAGGATAAGGCTAAGGCAACTTGCTTTAACTGTGGTAAACTGGGTCACTTCGCTCGTGAATGCACTGAGCCGAAAAAGGTAAAACCCAATTCCATAAATAAATATTCTTATGTTTCTAGCACTGTTTTACTGACTAAATCTCGTCCTCTATGGACTGTAGACTCAGGAGCAACATACCATGTAGCTAGAGACCGGGTAGCATTTATGGTATATCATCGGATCCCACAGGGAACAAAGTGGATATACGTGGGAAACAACTCAAGAGTGGAAGTCAATGGTATAGTCATGTGCAAACTAGAGTTTCATAATGGCAAAACCCTCTATCTCCTTGATGTATTGTATGCACCAGAGATCCGATGAAATATAGTTTCTGTTACTACTCTTCTTAGCCTAGATTATACTTTAAATTTCTATGGGAATAATTTGGACATTTATTTGAATTTTTTTCAAATTGGTACTGGTTATTTGTTAAATGGTTTTATGGTTTTGGATACTGGTTTTAACAGTATTAATAATGATAGTAGTTTTTCCTTGATATCTGCCTCTGATAACATTGATGTTTATACTTGACATGCTAGACTAGGCCATATTGGGCAATTTAGAATAAGCAGATTGGCCAAAGAATGTCTATTGGACTCACTCACTAGAATAAAGATGTCTATTTGTGAGAACTGTCTAATAGGAAAAACTACAAGAAAATCATTTGGTATGGAACTCGAGCTGAAATTCCATTGCAATTGGTTCATTCAGACATATATGGTCCGATGAATGTAAGAGTGAGGCAAGAAGCTTCCTATTTTATTACATTCATAGATGATTACACACGTTTTGGTCATGTCTATTTGATTTCTCGTAAATCCGAAGCATTGGATTGATTCAAAAATTTAGTTGAAAATCAATTAGACAAGAAAATAACAATTTTGAGAACTGATCGAGGACGTGAATATCTTTCCAATCAATTCAAGGAATTTTGTAATGAGAAAGGTATAGAAAGGCAATTGACTATTCCTTACACTCCACAACAAAATGGTGTATCGGAAAAAAGGAATAGAACATTATTGAAAATGGTTAGGTCTATGATGACGCAAGCAAATCTACCAGTATCATACTAGTAAGATGCTTTATTGACTACAGCCCATATACTTAGCCGTGTGCCTTTAAAATTAGTCACCTCTACTCTATTCACTAGCTAGAATTGTTTTAAGTTGTTTTCTCTTGAGAAGAAAAAGTTTCTTCAAGTCTTTTATCTACATCCTTCATTCAAGTTTCTGAGACCGTGACGTGCCCACACACGGTTACTAGTCCTGGGATATAGCGAGAAAGATCGAGTGGTTCAAACAAGAGCACATCGTAAAGTGAAGGAGCCTCCAAACGTTGGTAAGATTGGTTAAGACAAGAGCATATAGTAAAGTGAAGGAGCCTCCAAACGTTGGTAAGTTTTTCTTCTGATAATATTGATTACAATTTCTTGTGTATACATATTGTATGTATTAGTTCCGAAAATTAATTATGATCCCAAGTTCACTGGTCAAGATACAGATTATGATCTGTATAAAAATTTTAAAAAACTACTTCTGCTGCGTGACCGGTGAACGGGGTTCCAAGAATTTGTATCAGAGTCAATTTAGTTTTTGGAACAGGAAATTGTTTTCGACTCCTGTATGTATGAATGTGTAGGCACCATATATATGATTGTATGAATGTTTATAAGTAAATTATTTAATTTAAACATGGTTGATCGTAATTTTTTATGGTACTGTGGATTTAGGGTTTATGGGTTGTATAATTTTTTTTTTACTGTTATTGTATTGTAAATAAAAAAAGTTGTAACCTGTAAACGAAGAATTGGAAATGCGCACGACAGTGGTACTGTTCACCAGACACTGTTCATAGAGGGTACAGTTCATTGACACTGTTCACCACGGATACTGTTCATGGACACTATTCACCGAGGGTACTGTTCATGCACACTGTTCATACGGTACTATTCACATCTTGCACGGTTCCGATGACAAGTGTTGCCTAGTGCATTCCGTGCAGATTTCCTGTTTCAGATTCATAAGATGAATCGGAGTGACCTAAAGAGAATGGAAGACTTTGAAGTTACAAGAAGACCAAGGAATGCCTTGGGAGAATTTTTTGTAATTTTAGATTCCAATTTTTTAGGTTAAATAATCCACAGTACTTGGTCAATTCATGTATGATTTATATTATGTGATGATAAAAGTATTGTCATGTATACGTATGCCATTTAGATTATAGGTACCTATACAAATATATTTGATATGTCATACATATATCATAGCCTGATATTTTATGTATTTTTTTAATGTGATTAAAATGGGCAATATACATAAATGGCTAAGAATAATGATATTAGTTTTTTAATGGTTAGAAAACTTGGTAATTCTCATTAATATTAATCTACTTATTAAAGTGTTTAATAAGTTAGATTAATAGGGTCATTTATTAGGATTAATTTGATTAATAACCTAATAATAAATGATCCGAATAAAGTGTTAGAGTTTTAATAGTTAAAACTTGGTAAACAATAACATAATAATCTGACCTTAGTAAATAGTTTATAAAGGCTTAGATTATTCACTAATAGATTAGATTTTTAACTGTAAAAATCATTAAAAATTTATTAGTTAATTATAATTTGTTTCTAATTAGTTAATGTGCTAGATAACTTGATTAAAGTTAGTCGTTTAATCCTGTAAAGTCTAGGTGTATTAACGGTTAATAGAAAACCCTAATTTTAAAATAGTGAGTGGGAGAGGGATATATGACATATATATCTCGCGGTCTCCATCATTAGTTCAACACCGTGAGATCCGAGTGGGGCCTAGTGATGGCTTTGCTTTCATCCTTCCTAAGGAGGGTTTCCACAAAAGTCAATACCAATGTTGACTTCTTAACGGATAGGATTTCTGAGGGTATTTCGGGATTGACCGACCTTAAGGCTGCAATTCTCGAGTTAAGCTCGTGAGATCTGAAATGATGGGCTACACTCACAAAGGTTTTGATTAAGTTTGTTAATTAAAAACCTAACTGAATGAACGATGGTTGAATAATATGGAATAAGAGTTATTATAGAATATCATTTGATTGAGAGTGTCTCGGTCCAACATGCAAAGACTTGACTGACCCTAAGGCGGCACTTCTTTGTGGTATGTTGGATTGTCGTGGTATAACTAGTTTTAGGGTAGTTCTAGTTCGTTAAACATGTGCATGCATGATGTTTAAATTTATGTCAAAACACTCGCACTTGTTTTAAATAAATGACTGAATGAATGTTTTATTTATTTATTTCAGCAATAATGTCTTCTGCATTACTTCAAATTCTTGAAAGCGATATATTAACTGGTGATAACTACACTAAGTGGAAACGTAACATTAATGCAATGTTGGCCACCAAAGACCTCAAGTTTGTGCTTACGGAGGAATGTCCTCCAGTGCCTGCTGTCAATGCCACACGAACTGTTCGTGAGTCATATCAGCGATAGGTCTCATCTGATGAGATGCCCCAAACATATCGGTTGGCTTCAATGACATATATGCATGTCACAAAGCACGAAACAATGACTTTAGCATTCGAAATCATGGAGTCATTGCAAGCTATGTTCGGGCAGCCCTCCGAGCAAAAGCGACACGAAGTTATTCATTCCGCTATGCTCGCTAGTATGAAGGAAGGTACGTCAGTTCGGGAACATGTCCTGAGCATGATGTCCTACTTCAACATGGCAGAAGTCAATGGCGGGGCCATTGACGAACCTAGTCAAGTGAGCATCATACTGACGACTCTTTTGAAGAGTTTTGATCAGTTTAAAAGTAACTAGGAGATGAACAAGTTAAGGTTCTTTGAGTCCTTGACTAAGGACAACAATGGCAAGACCGGTGATGCAAATGTTGCCAAACCATCTTCCTCCAATAATAAGAAAAGGAAGAGGAAGAGGAAGAGGTCTTTTGGGAAGGCAAAGGGTAAGCCAAAACCCAAGAAAGCCCAAAGAAAGAAGAAGTCCAAGAAAGGTAAATATGATTTACTTGTCCTTGAGTCATGTTTAGTGGAAGATGATTCTTCACCTTGGATAGTTGATTCAGGGGTCACTAACCATGTTTGTTCATCTTTACAATGGACTGATTCTTGGACACAGCTAGAAGAGCAAGCCTTCTCAATGCGTGTGGGGTCAGGGGATGTCGTGTTGGCACGATCCGTGAGCATAATTAAATTATGTTTTTATAATAATTATATATTGTTAGACAATGTATTTTATATTCCTGGATTTACACAGAATTTAATTTCCGTTTCTAAGTTGTTAGAACAAAAATATTTTGTTTCTTTTAATAATAAATCTGTCATTATTGGAAAGAATTGTCTGAATATTTGTTTAGGAATTAATGAAAATAATTTGTATGTGTTAAGACCGTTAATACATACTACAATACTCAACACCGAAATGTTTAAAGTTGAAAAACCAAAAGCTAAACGACATAAGATTTCTTCATATAATGATACGTATCTCTAGCATCTAAGGCTTGGTCATATCAACATTGACCAGATAGACAGACTAGCAAAAAGTCGATCTTTAAGTGAGTTAAAGGTTGGCACCTTACCTGTCTGCGAATCTTGTATAGAAGGTAAGATGACTAAGAGACCTTTTACTGGAAAATGGCTTAAAGCTCAAGAATCGCCAGAGCTTATACATACAGATGTCTACGGACTGATGAATGTTAAAGCTAGGGGTGGTTATAAGTATTATGTCACCTTTATAGATGACTACTCAAGATACGGATACGTCTACCTAATGCAATGGAAGTCGGAAACATTTGAAATGTTTAAAGAATTTTGAGCTGAAGTTGAGAATCAGTTATGTAGGACTATCAAGTCACTATGATCGGATCATGGAGGTGAGTACCTTGACCAAGAGTTTGAAGACTTCATGGTCGAGCATGGGATATTTTCCCAACTCACAACTCCTGTTACACCTCAGCAAAATGGTGTAGCAGAGAGAAGAAATAGAACCACAATAGAAATGGTAAGATCTATGATTAGTTTCTCATCATTACCAAATTCGTTCTGGGGATATGCGTTACAAACAGCGACATAAATTTTGAATCTGGTGTCATCCAAATCTATTCCTAAGACTCTTCTAGAGTTGTGGAATGGTCATAAAGCTAGTTTGCGACATTTTCACATATAGAGGTGTCCAACACACGTGCTAAAGAACAGAAGTGGAAAGCAAGACTCCAAGTCTATGGTCTGCCTGTTTGTAGGATATTGCAAGGAGACCAGAGGTGGACACTTCTATAGTCCAAAAAACAACAAAGTATTTGTATCGACAAAGACAATGTTTCTTGAGGACAATTACATTAGAGACCATAAACCTCGTTCTAAGATTGTGTTGAAAGAGTTAGAGCTTGGTAAGACTAGTGCTTCACCAATAAGAGTTGTTGATCCATAAACATTTGAGAGTCAGATGGTTCCTGATCAGGATACACTACAACCTAGACGTAGTGAGAGGGTTATGAGACAACCTGAACATTATTTAGGTATAGGTGAGGGACAAGGTGTTGTCTCTGCTGATAGTGTGGATAATCCACTGACATTTAAAAATGCAATGGAAGATCCTGATAAAAAGGAACGGCTTAAAGCCATGAATCTCGAGATGGAGTCCATGTACTCTAACTCAGTCTGGGATCTTTTAGACTTACCGGATGGGGTAAAACCCTTAGGGTATAAGTGGATCTACAAGAGAAAGAAAGGAGTATACAGGAAGGTAGAGATCTTCAAAGCAAGGCTAGTGACCAATCCCATAGGATGATATCCTACTCATTAGGAATGATGTGAGAGTGTTGTCTGTTGTAAAGGGTTGGCTGGCTGGCTAGCCAATTCCAAATGAAAGATTTGGGAGATGCAAGTTATGTTCTAAGGATCAAACTTATAAGGGATCGTAAGAACAAACTCATAGCACTGTCTCAAGCATCATATATCGATAAGATTCTTGTGCGATTTTCGATGCAAAACTCCAAGAGAGGTAATGTACCTTCCAGACGTGGAGTTTACTTATCTAAGGAACAGTGTCCTAAGAGACCTCAAGAAGTTGAGGATATGAGACGTGTACCCTATGCATCGGAGTTTAATTAATGATTCCGAGGATTATTAGAGCTCAAAATACTGTGGGTCCATTAGGTCCCCTTGCTAGCCCGATCGATTTAGGTAACAAGGGTCACGGTTAATTAATTGGATTGTCCAATTAATTATGTCACGAAAGTGACACGTATTTATTCGGTAATTAATTGAATAATGAGATTATTTAATTAATGAATATTAATGATTATGTTAATTAAATAATTAGATTATTTAATTGTGTTATTTATTAGTTGGACGGTGTTGATTGATATTTAATTTTTAAAGATAAGATAATTTGATTATTTTATTTTTATTAAATTAGATATTTATTTTTGAATTGAAAGAGTTTGAATTTAAAACAAATTGATTAATATCTTTAAAGATATGTGATATCTTAAAAGATTGAAATTGATTAGTTTTATCAAAATATAAATATATATATATATATGATATATATGTTTTAAGAAAAAAAAAAACGTGTACTTACAATTTGTATTAGATACAAATCCATTGTGCATGAATTAAGTCAACACAACTTAAAAAAAACGAAAAAAAAAAAACGCACGCATCAGTTATTTTTTAACATTTGATCAGTGCAAGTGTGCATGGTGCATAAGAGAGAAAAGATAGTGAGTGCAAGTCGTTGCACTATTATTATTATTATTATTATTTTTCAACAGCTAGAATTGTTCTAAGTTGTTTTCTCTTGAGAAGAAAGAGTTTCTTCAAGTCTTTTCTCTACATCCTCCATTCAAGTTTCAGAGACCGTGATATACCCACACAGTTACCAGTCCTGTGAGATAGCGAGGAAGATCGAGTGGTTCAGATAAGAGCACATCGTAAAGTGAAGGAGCCTCCAAACGTTGGTAAGATTGGTTCAGACAGGAGCATATCGTAAAGTGAAGGAGCTTCCAAACGTTGGTAAGTTTTTCTTCTGATATTATTAATTACAATTTTCTGTGTATACATATAGTATGTATTAGTTCTAAAAAATAATTATGATCCCAAGTTTACTGGTCAAGATACAGATTATGATCTGTATAAAAATTTTAAAAACTGACCGGTGAACGGGGTTCCAAGACACAACTGTTGAACCAACTTCTATAGATTTACAAACTCGAAAGAGTAACCAAGGAGCTATCCCACGTCGTCATTTTGAGATCGAGGGGGAAACATTTATGATTGCTTCACATGTCAGTGATGAACCTAGAAATGCAAATGAAGCTCTCACCTCACCTGCTAAGAAATTTTGGATGAAAGCAATGGAATAAGAGATGGAGTCAATGAAAAATAACCATGTCTGGGACTTGGTTGATTTACCGTCTGATCGTCGAGCCATTGGAAGCAAATGGGTTCTTCGCATCAAACGAAAGGCGGATGGTACAATTGAGAGGTACAAGGCGCATCTAGTGATCGATCATTATTTGTATATGTTTTTAATCCCCTTCCTCATTTCAATTGCTTGTTTCTTGAGTATTTTTAGGTATTTAATTTGTGTGATTGAGCATGTTTCAGGACATTGGAATTTAATGGCGTGTTTGGAAGATTTGAAAGCAAAGAAGTGCAATTTTGTCCATTATCGCTACAAAGGTCGCTGCCCAAACAATGCCTCTAATGCGATCTAAAGAGCGGAGAATCACAGCCGTGTCATCTTTAATAACCGTGGTCTGTACCGCTGTCAAGGTCATGCCTCCAGAGCTGTCTCCACAACGAAACATCACAGAGAGCACTTCACTTTATCCACCGCAGTCTGGGAAAGTTGTCCGTGTCGCGGTCTAGGGCTTGGGAATTTTGAACCCTATTTTAAAATAGAACATATATATACATAGTTATGGTTTTTTCAAAAAGAGGAAGCAGAGAATATCACTTCAAAAATATCTTTCTAAACACATAACAATTATTTCATTCATTGTTGCGCATTCGAAGATTCGAAGACGAAGAAGAATTCATCATTGAAGATTTGAAAAATCCGTTTGAGGCCTCAATGGGTTTTATTGTTTCTTTCTCTTCTCTTTCTACTTTCGCCATGTGTAACTAATTCCATATTGGGGAATCAATGTGAATCTCTATGAATGCTCTTTGTTAGAATTGACTATATTTAATTAAATTAAGTTTTGATTCATTCAATTCATCCTATGTCTTAATTCTTTATTCTTGTTAATGCATGATCATACATTGGCATGAATTTAGGGTTTTGATAATTTAATGATTGAGGTTGGAGTATTGATCTATACGTAATCTTAATTAATATTCAATTTAATGGATAAAACTAATCTTAGCATTGATCTATGCAAGTAGGTTTTTGTTCAATGTTCTTGCACTTAATGGATCCTCGATTGTAGTTTGAGCCATTGATCTATGGGTAAATTATAATTGAGAACACTTGATTCATCCCAGAATAACAATCATACTTAAGATAAGAACGAACCCTTAACTTGATTAATATCTTTCACAGTCAATTCGAAACATTGAGTAGACATAGTTGGGGAGCATTGATGACCTAGTTTTTCTTCCATTGATCACAACCAAATCTCTTTAATTGCTTTCTTAGTTTTAATTTAAATTAGTTTTAGTTTTAAATCAAACTCAACAATCTTCTTGTTACTTTAATTAAGCTTTAATTAGAATAAGTTTTAATCGATAAATCTCTAGTCCTCGTGGGAACGATCCTTACTTGCCGATGTACGATCTCTTCACGATTCGTGCACTTGCGAGTATTGTTTTTATAAACACGATTACACATATGAAGTTTTTTTGGCGCCACTGCAGGGGATTAGTTGAATTTATTGTTTAATTTAGTTTTAGTAATAGATTTAATAAGTTAGGTAGTAGAGTCATTAATTTTAGATTTTTAGTTTTTTATTTTATTTTATTTTATGTTATTTGCGTAGTTTACTGTGTGTCTGCCTTTTGTTTCAGGTTTCGACGGTGAATGCAAGGTATAAGATCACTGTAAGGAGAATTACTATCGTCGAACGAAAAAATTGATCGTATTGGACAAAGAACAATGGGAGATGACGAAAATCGCAACATCTAAGAGGTTCCGGATCAACTAGTTGTACCTATCAAGACCATGAAGGATTACAGCAGGTCCATAGTTGCTAATCACCCTCTATGCATTGCATTGGATGAGGCAGCTAGAAACTATGAGCTGAAAAGTTTCCATTACAATCTGTTGCCTGCTTTCTATGGACATCCGAATGAAGACGTGCTTAAATTCCTCAGAGAGTTCTATGCAGAAATTCAAGCTTTTCCAAACACCAGGGTAACAGAAAACCAGCTACGCATGAGGTGTATTCCACATGCTTTCAAGGAAAAGGCGAAAACATGGCTTTTGACTTTGCCTCTAGCTTCACTGACAACATGGGAAGAGGTAGTAGATAGACTTACTCATCAATTTTATTCTCCTCAAAAGACCAGTGAGATCAGGTCCAAGATTATAAATTTCTTTCAAGAGGACCAAGAGTCATTCTATGATGCATGAGAGCGTTACAAGATGTTTCTGTTTGATTGTCCTCAACATGGATATCAAATGCACCAACTCTGGCAGTGGTTTTATGATGGACTAAATGATGTCTCAACTGTCTCCATGAATAATGCATGTGGAGGATCCATGACTGACAAGTCTCCAGAAGAATTGCAAACTATCTTCGAAAAACTTGCTATAAATTCCTGAGAGAAGAACTCTAGGAGAAATAAGGGAGTTTATGAAGTAGATACGAGTGCCAGGAACTCAATGGAAATGTCAAAAATGTAGAAAACTATGGAAGTACTTGTCAATCAAGTTGGACAACTGAGAGAAGAACAACGCAATGGATATGAGCAACCAGGGTATGGTGCGAAAGTTTTTCAAGCAAAAGGTCTTGGACCTAATGATGAAGAAGAAGTACAAAGTATGAATAATTTCAACTCTCGACCTCAGAATGATCCTTTTTCAAACACATACAATCCAGGGTGGAGAAATCATCCAAACTTCTCTTGGAGAGATAATCAAGGCCCTGGGAATCAGTGGGGAAATAACAACAATTATAGCCAGAGACAGTATAATGTCGGTACCCAACAGATTCATGTATCTTAAGCCACAAATCTATCATTAGAAGATACAATGAATCAATTTATACAAACTATGGACTAGAGGATGAATCAGCAAGATAAAAGATTCCAAGACACTGATGTGAGAATGCAGAATTTTGATGCTTCATTAAGAAAGATAGAAACACAAATTAGGCAACTAGCTGAAGCTAATCAAGGGAATGAACCGGGAAAATTTCCAAGCCATACTGAGTAAGCAAGGACCATCACAGCACATTGAAATGGTAAAGATTTAAATAATGATAAACCTGGTGAACTATTTAATGCTTCTATTAATGTTTCAGGTTTCTCGAAGAGGAATAGTGAACTAGGAGAAAATGAAGAGCTTAAGGTCGAGAAGTCCAGGGATACATCAAAAATTCACAAATCACCCATTCTTTTTCCATCCAGAGTTCAATGGAACAAGCTCAACCAATCATTCAAGGAGATTTATAATATTCTGTCAAATGACAATGTTAGTCTACAAACCATGGAAGAGATTCATAAGATACCAGCCTACGCAAAGTATTTCAACGAACTCAATTCAAGAAGTAGGAAGACTGGTTCACATGAGACAGTGCCAATTCCAGATGGAGCAAGTGCAATACTCCAGAAGAAGTTGCCCCCGAAACTCAAGGATCCTGGAAGTTTCAATATCACCATCACAGTGGGAGAAACAAGGAAAGAGAGAGCCACACTGGATCTAGGGGCGAGCATTAATTTGATGTCATATGCTGTATACAAAAAGATGGGGATGAGTAATCTAAAACCAATCAACATGGAGCTTTCACTTGTCGATCGATCTATTAGGTATCCTTGTGGAATTGTGGAAGATGTTCTAGTCCAAGTTGGCAAGCTTATTATGCCTGTAGATTTTATCATACTAGATATGGAAGAAGAATACACCAATACAATTGACTTCCCTATCTTGCTCGGTAGACCATTTATGTCAATCGCGAAGGCTATCATAGATGTGATTAATGGGAAGGTTTCTATGACAGTGTTTGATGGAGCAATCAATGTTGATGATTTTAAACATTTGAAACATCCGGTAGGTGTTGCTGATTGTTTCAATGTGTAAGTAGTAGATCCAGGAGTTTGTCCAGATTCAACTTCGGGCTTAAAAGAATCTCGAAATTGTAAAAGAAGCAAAATTTCACATTATGTAAGATATGAGAACATGATTGAACTGTTAAAAGAAGACAAACATCTGATTGTCGCTCTTAACTCTGAATTGACAACAAGGGTCACTGAATTACTGGAAGAAAAAAAGTATTCATTAGAAAAATATACAGTACTTTCTCAAGAGGTTGAAGAGCTCAAAGAAGAGTTTGATCACCGGATGAAGCTAATGAAGGCTGAGATTGAACAAAGAGATAAAACCTTAGAAATTATAAAGATTAAGGAGCTTGAAGACATTGCAAACCTTAAAAGGGAAAAGCAAGAGATCAAGTCAATGGTCATGGATGAGAAGAAGCAATTGGAGGAAGTCAAGATCAGTGAGGTGAATAATGATGAGTCAAGTGATTCCATCACTAAAAAGGAAGATCCAGTTCCAAAAAGAAGAAGGAGAAACAGAAGGAATCAAGATCGACAATTGAACAACAACCACCAGAGAGGTAACTTTCAATAATTTATTCCCGTTTGTCACTTTTGTAATAAGAAGGGTCACATTCGACCAAGATGCTACGAGTATACAAGACAATATAAAAAAGGGAGAATGAATCCAACAAATGTAAAGAAAGTATGGATCAAAAAGGCTGAGCTAAGAAACGTTGAGAGTGGTGGAACTTTCAAATTGAAAAAAATAGGTGATGAATATGTGATTGTTTCATCATCATTAGAGTCGTAGCACTCTCCTACGTCTCGTCTATACGTTAAATAAAACGCTTTGTGAGAGGTAACCCACCCATGTTTAATTTTTTTATTTTTGTTTTTGATTTTATTTTTCTTTATTTTCTAGTCATAATTTGTGTGTCACAAGAACCTTTGTAGCCAGAATTAAATATTGTCAAATCTTTAATCGTGTGCCTAATTCAGGGACATTGTTTAATTCAGGTTTGAGGGTATCTTGTGGTTTTAAATGAAAAGAATAGATGTTTCTGATGTGTGCGTATTTGAACTATATAGATGAAGTGTGGGAACAATTTTGTTCATGCACCGCTCTTTAGACACATGTCTAGACCGCGGTAAGCAACGCATGAAGGCTTTGCCAATTAGCGCGGTGCAGACCGCTCTCGCGGCATATGCCTACACCGCAGCTCGGCAAGCAGGTATCTATTGGACTTTTTCGCGGTATAGACCGCTCTGCAGACATGGTGTCTGTGCCGCGGCATGCAAAACAATGATCCTCTGTGAAACACCGCGGTCCAGACCGCTTGAGATGCAATGCATATACCACGGTTTACACCGCGGTACATTAAGTAAAATGGTGCGTTTCGTAGCTTCAGGTAAGCAAAATAGGGCATAATCGCTGTCGAGACCGCCTTCCAGGTATGTGCCCAGACCGCAGTAGGGCAGGAACTTGCGCACCTATATAAGTCCGATGTCTGGGCTATTTTTCTTTTCCCTCTTATTTCTTCTTTGATGCGCACACTTCTCTTCTCTCCCTGCACTTCTCTTCTTGTTTCGTTTTAATTTTTGCTTCACTAAAATTCTTTCCAATCTTCACTCATCTTCTTCAAGAATCAAAGGTATGTTTCTCTTTTGTTTTTCTCAAGTATTTATTTTAGTTTTGGGTATAATTTTATCTAAGTTTAACGTACGTGTACTCAATAACGGTTTGTGGTGATTGAGTGTTCTTACATGAATTTTGTGCATTCTTGGCTAGTGGGCTTTGTTTATATTGATAAATCTTATATGATTAAGTCTATTGGATGAAATCTTTATTTGGTTGTGTTTGGAATTCTGAATTTTAATTTATTAGGAGAAAAGTTTAATTTTTGTCCAATGTGTGTTTAATATGTTGCCTTTGTGTTGAATTAATTTCTCTTGATTATGGAATGCTTGTGGAATGTATGATATGAGAACAAAGTGATCATCTAAAAATTTGGGTCTATATTTAAGCTGAAGTGCTACCGAAATTCATATAAATTCTGCTTAATTTGAATTGTTTGCTTGTGTTATGTGAGCAGATGGCTATAATGAATATGGGTAAAAGGCCTCGGGTTAGCAGCACTTCCAGAGGAAAAGGGGTCGCTTCTTCACAACTAGCCCAGAATAAGGATTTTAGAGATCGAGTGTCTAAGTTCCAGAGAAGACCTTGGATTATGGAGAAGGGCATTGAGGTGTCTAGTCTTGGGGAGACTCCTGTGCCAGAGATTGTAGCTACCCGTCAATAGGCAGGATTTGTTCAGAGGCCCCCGAAACCAAATAAGAGTATCGTGGCCTAATTTTATGCTAGCATGATTCTGGAAAGATTTCTCAATGGAGGGGCAGTTCTGGTCCAAGGAGTTGAGGTCCATATTTCGCCAGATACAATTAACCAGTATTTCGTAACTCCGGAGGTACGAGTCAATAGTAATAGTGGAATAAATATGATTGATGATATTGATCAGCACTTGGAAAGGTTGGTAGAAGTACTTAGGATGGATGGTAGGTTAGAATGGAACTAGATGGTTCGCCTATATCAAAGGGATTTGAGAGTGGACGCTGGATTTCGAAACATCTTCATCTTGTACTCCTTGAGACCGACACAGCATCGCACCGAGCTATTCGTTGAGCCTGCCCGTTTGTTACATCGACTGGTGACTGGCCGGCCAATTAATATTGGTTGAGCGATTTTTAGGGCAATCTACAACAGTGGTTGTGAAGATGGGTCCTCTATGGTATTCTCATGTTTAATTACAGCTTTTTACAAGACAACGGGTATTGAGGTTGATGCCAGATTGGAGGAGCATGCACCGAGTATGTTACTATTAACAGTGTGGAACAAGCTTTGTCACGATCGGGGGTACCTACGATAGGACAGTATGGAGAAAGGCGACGTCACCGTCAAAAGAGAGAGGCATATCTACAGATGGAGGTTGCTGATCCTATACTTAAGGATCATACAGACTTTTCGCAAGTTGCTCATCTAAAGGCCACTGAACCGGGAAATACATATTTTGATTATTTGTTTCAGGAAATGCGAGAGCACATGGCAGTCAGTTTAGAGGATTGGAGGAGCAGATGAACACGCGCTTTGACACTGTTGAAGAGAGCATCACTGAGTTATGCACTATGGTTAGCCGATTTTCTATGGCTGACGATGGAAGTGTGTGTTTCCAGCCTCCAGTTCCCCCACCTGAGTTTCAGGCAGGAGCTGCGGCAGGAGGCAGCTCCTGGTACGATCCACCTAGTTTTGGATTGGGAGACCCTATGGAGCCGCAACATCATGACCGTGATTCTGATCAGGGGACGGAGATTCTGCATATTTCAGATGAGGACGGAGGACTTTAAAGGATATGCATCTTTCTTTCTATCTTTTTCTTGTTTTAGTTTTCTTTTTGAATAATTGACTTATTTATTTTTTTTGACTCTCAATTTGCTTTCTTTATGTTTTTGGATTCAACTTGAATTTAGAATTTAGCAATATTTTTCTTTAATTCTTTTTCCGCTCCTTTCTTTTCTCGCTTGTCACCATTGGGGGCAATGTTGAGTTTAGGTTTGGGGGTTATGCGATCCATGATATTATGTTTTGATCTGTGCCCTAGAGATAATATGCATTAATCACTGAGTTTACACTAACCTCTTACCACTTAGAGTAATGCATTGCATTTTTCAAAATTTTGTGACATACTCTTGATGTGATAGTGGATATGAAGCTTAGTTAAATTGCCATGATTAATAGTGGAGGCTACCCTTATGAGTTTACCAAGCCAAAAAGCGTACATAAATATAATTATAAAGAGTTCTTTTGTTTCTACTCCTAAACACTCAGTAGGTTCTTAGCATTTAGATTTGATCTCCATAAGGTATACATTGAGCATTATAGAACTTTCATCATTAAAAGAAGTCACATGTTTATTTTGATCTCGAGTAAGTCGAATCAGTGGAAGTGATGATTAGACTATGTGTGCTTGAACTACTTAAAAGGTCGTAAATATTTCCCACATGTGTGTTGTGTGCTCCATAGCCCGGTTTGAAGCCAAACACTGATTACGCCTTTTTCTTTCCTCACCAGATTAACCATAACCCGATTAGCCATAATTTAGCCATACCTTATAGCTTGGGATCATACATTGAGAATGTGAAGAAGATGTTATATTTTTGCACGTGATTTATGTATATTTTGATCAGAAGCCAATGAAAGAAAAGAGCTGCATTCAATCCAAAAAGTAAGTTGATAATTATGATTTCCATGTATATGTAATCCTTTGATTCTCATTAAAAAAAAAACAAAAAATTATTAAAAAAATAAAAAAATTATGAGAATCAGAAAGTAGAGTTTAATGAGTACATAGGAGTAAATTAGATCAAAAAGTTGCATATACTCGAAAAGGGATTTTTGATATGAAGAGAATTGTGAATTTTTGAAAAATAGGGCAGTGGCAAGAGATGATTATCTCATTTTGTGATGAGGATTAAGAGACCTGTATGAAGCCGTAAAGTTATTGAAGACTCTCATGGTATGATCCTAGGTTTTTGAATCCCTAATTTCCCATTCTTTCTTGACCTTCACCCATGGCCCCATTACAACCTTAATTAAAGTTTGACTAATTCACTAGTTATCCTTACTATGAAAGTAGAAGTGAATAATGTGTCTATCTTGTTCATATTGCTTAATTCTTTCGTGAGATCTTTTGCATAAAATCAAGCGTTCTTTTTATCATATATTCGTATGCGATTATATCTTGAAATTTCTTATACATAAACTCATTTCGCATATGCTTGTTGAGTGTATTTGTCTATGTTCTATGTGAAATTAATGAGTGACAACCTGTGAAATTTAGAGTCAAGACGAATTACATCTATGGTGTTTAACGAATGTGACTTTGAAACTTGAACGTCTTGAGAATGGGCTTTTCGTTAAAAATTGAGCAATGCCATCAAGTTTTTGTGACTTAACTTTAGTATTTACTTATTGACTTTTGCATGTATTGTTTCAATTTGAGCACAGTTCAAACGCATTTTAGATGAATGGTATTTTTCTTATAAGGCTTGTAGCATACGCTCAATTCTATCGTGCTCCCTACGAAAGTGGCTTATTTAGTTAAGATTTTTTTTCTAGGTTTAGGTTTAGTTTTCAATTTTTATCTTTTTAGTTTTGCTCGAGGACTGGCAAAAGATAGGTTTGGGGTATTTGATCGGTCATTATTTGTATATATTTTTAATCCCCTTTCCGCCTATCAATTGCTTGTTTCTTGAGCATTTTTAGGTATTTAATTTGTGTGATTGAGCATGTTTCAGGACATTGGACTTTAATGGCGTGTTTGGAAGATTTGAAAGCAAAGAAGTGCAATTTTGTCCATTACCGCTGCGAAGGTCGCTGCCCAAGCAATGCCTTCACCACGGTCTAAAGAGCGGAGAATCACATCCATGTCATCTTCAATAACCGCGGTCTGTACCGCTGTCAAGGTCATGCCTCTAGAGCGGTCTCCACCGCGGAACATCACAGAGAGCATTTCGCTTCATCCACCGCGATTTTGGCAAGTTGTCTGTGCCGCGGTCTAGGAAGCGGTCGTGCGTAATCCTTGTTGACTTGGGAATTCTAAACCCTATTTTAAAATAGAACATATATATACATAGTTATAGTTTTCTCAAAATGAGGAAGCATCGAATATCACTTCAAAAATATATTTCTAAACACATAACAATTATTTCATTCATTGTTGCACATTCAAAGATTCGAAGACGAAGAAGAATTCATCATTGAAGATTTGAAAAATCCGTTTGAGGCCTCAATGGGTTTTATTGTTTCTTTCTCTTCTCTTTCTACTTTCGCCATGTGTAACTAATTTCATACTGGGGAATCAATGTGAATCTCTATGAATGCTCTTTGTTAGAATTGACTATATTTAATTAAATTAAGTTTTGATTCATTCAATTCATCCTATGTCTTAATTCTTTATTCTTGTTAATGCATGATCATACGTTGGCATGAATTTAGGGTTTCGATAATTTAATGATTGAGGTTAGAGTATTGATCTATACGTAATCTTAATTAATATTCAATTGAATGGATAAAACTAATCTTAGCATTGATCTATGCAAGTAGGTTTTGGTTCATTGTTCTTGCACTTAATGGGTTCTCGATTGTAGTTTGCGTCATTGATCTATGGGTAAATTATAATTGAGAACACTTGATTCATCCCAGGATTATACGGTAACAATCATACTTAAGATAAGAACGAATCCTTAACTTGATTAATATTTTTTACAGTCAATTCGAAACATTGAGTAGACATAGTAGGGCAGCATTGATGACCTATTTTTTCTTCCATTGATCACAACCAAATCTCTTTAATTGCTTTCGTAGTTTTAATTCAAATTAGTTTTAGTTTTAAATCAAACTCAACAATCTTCTTGTTACTTTAATTTAGCTTTAATTAGAATTAGTTTTAATCGGTAAATCTCTAGTCCTCATGGGAACGATTCTTACTTGCCGTTGTACGATATCTTCACGATTCGTGCACTTGCGAGTATTGTTTTTATAAACACGATTACACACATCATCTAATCATAAAAGAATATACTCAACAATAGGGTATAGACTATGAAGAAACCTTTTCTCCTGTAGTAAGGTTTGTTTCGATCGCCTTATTCTGGCAGTTGTCGCACATATGAACCTAGAATTACATCAAATGGATGTAAAGACAGCATTTCTCAATGGAGAATTGGAGGAAGAAATTTAAATGGTACAGCCTAAAAATTTTGTTTCAAAAGGTCAAGAGCGTAAAGTTTGCTAGCTCAAAAGATCAATATATGGTTTGAAACAATCCTCCAGGCAGTGGTATCTTCGATTCCATCAAACAGTAATATCGTATGGATTTACAATGACTGAAGAAGACCATTGTGTCTATATGAAAAGGTTTGAAGGCAATTTTGTGGTATTGTCATTATATGTGGACGACATACTGTTAGCTAGAAATGATAAGAGTTTTGTCATGGCCATTAAAGAATGGTTATCTTCAAATTTTGAGATGAAAGATATGGGTGAAACTGTCTATATTTTGGGAGTAAAGATTACAGGAGATCGTTCAAAGAATCATCTAGCTCTATCACAATAGCCTTACATTAGAAAGATTCTAGAACGATTCAATATAACTAACACTAAGCCTATGGATTTCCTATCTCGAAAGGATAAAATCTTAGTCTCGAAATGTGCCCTAAGACTCCGGAAGAACGAGATAAAATGAGCAGAGTTCCTTACTCCAATGCCATTGGGAGTCTCATGTACGCAATGATGTGTACAAGGCCTGATATATGTTTTACAGCTGGGTTTGTAAGTAGATTTCAATCCAACCCTGGGCAGAAACATTGGCATGCAGTCAAGAGAATCTTAGCATACCTCAAGGGAACTGCAGACTACTCTATATGCTACCAAGGAGGAGATTTTACGCTTAGTCGGATATATAGATGCCGACTGGGGAGGTGATCTAGATGAGCGAAAATCAACATCAGGGTATGCATTTTTACTCAGTCGAAGTGCTATCTCATGGTGTAACAAGAAACAGACATGTATTACATTGTCTACCATGGAAGCTGAATTCGTGGCGTGTTCAGTATCAGTACAGGAAGGCGTTTGGCTCAAAAAGATTCATTGAGGATCTAAAGATTGTTACCGATGCTTCAAGACCAGTAATTATTTAATATGATAATCAAGAACCATTGCTTACACAAAGGATTCAAAATATCACGGTAAATCCAAACATATAGAGACAAAATATAATTTTGTCAAGAGATGTCATAGGAAAAAAAGAAGTGATTATTCAATACATATCTACACATTAAATGGAAGCCGATCCATTTACCAAAGCAGTGACAAGAGATGTTTACTCGACACATTGCTAAGTCTTTAAGGCTACGTAGATTGTAATCATGATGATTTGTTTGAATTTCACTATTTTATATTAATAAATCCATTTTCCTTGCTACCATATATTTCACACAAATGTTGTTTAAATATGTCATCAGGTTGAGACCGGCATTATTGCACGTGCGGTCGCCTCGGACCATGGTACTATGTTAGCTTCTTTAAATATGTCATCAAGGTGACAAAATAATGTTAGCTTCTTTAGCGTGTTTTTCTATGACCATGGTACTATTCGGTCTATGAAACACGACTAGGATAGCAGTTGTCTTTAAAACTGAGATACAAGTGTTTGATGGGAAGATATATGTTTCTTCATTAATTTTTGGTATTCTTGTCGACCAATTGTATTGTCTATGATAGAATACAATTGTGAATACGTAAAGATTTCAAATGGTCAAGCATGACTTTGTATACTGAGGGGCCAAGTATGCTTGGACTAATGAATGAAAATTAAATCTGGGACACATATGAACAATGATTTTGATTTATGAAATATCAAATGGCATGCTCTAATACTTTTGTAGAACATTGTTCATCGATCACATTGTGCATTTGCTTGTATGAATGATCTGTGATTAGACCCAAAAGTTAGAGAAACGTGACTCTGTAAAGTTTGCATTATTCCACTTGTGCGACTGAGAGATGATAGAAAATTACTCCCAAGTGGTAAAAGTGTCTGTTAATTAATTGAATTGATTGACCATATAAGATACTACATGATAAGTTTGTTTTTGAATTAAAGAGATAATTCAAATTAAATTCAAACTCATCAATTAAATGATAGATAGAGATAAAAAGATATTAAATATAAATAGTGATTTAAATTTAAAGTGTATCTCATCCGATAGAGTTCTAGACTCTATAAATAGCAAAGAGTGTTATTCATTTAATTCATTATATTCTGAGCGTACTTTTACAGAGAAAGGAAAAAACATAGAGTATTTTGTTTATTAGTTTCTCATTTTGCTTGTCTTTTCCGAGTTACAGCAAATAGCACGGTGAATTGAGTGTATTTTTCTTGTAATCATACACCGATCGTATGTAACAATCCCGGTATCCATTCCGCTGCGATGATCTTTGATATCCAACAATATATATATATATATATATATATATATATATATATATATATATAGAGAGAGAGAGAGAGAGATGGGTTCTCTCAT
This sequence comes from Dipteronia dyeriana, assembly GCA_032871835.1. Classification (NCBI taxonomy): domain Eukaryota; kingdom Viridiplantae; phylum Streptophyta; class Magnoliopsida; order Sapindales; family Sapindaceae; genus Dipteronia; species Dipteronia dyeriana. The sequence continues at coordinate 15,997,235 of CM065297.1, forward strand.
AAGGGATCCCTTATTTTAATTTTTGTAAGGACCACCAAGAAATCACATCAATTTTTATGAATGTTGTTCAGAATTTTTCCGTGGATGATATGTTCAATGAAATCTACTTATGAATAAAATTTGAGAATTTTTCAAGCACTACAACTATATTTCTTGAATTTTCCTATATTTCACCCTTTTTTCGATGTCTTTATATTTAACAAAATCGGGATATATAGTTGTGGTGCTTAAAAAATTCTCAAATTTTATTCATATGTAGATTTAATTGAAAATATCATCCACACAAAAATTCAAATCAAAATTCATAAAAAAGGATATGATTTCATGGAAAGTAAAGACAAAGATAAGGATAATAACTCAGACAATTATGCATACGACAATGAAGACCCCACCACGTTCTTTGGGCATGACCCAGAGAACTTGTCCTTTTCTGGTGGCCGACATAATTATCCAAAGGAGAAACAATTATTAAAGCAAAAGCAACCGACAATTATTAAAGCTAAAGCAAGTAAAGACTTATCTGTGAAGACAACCTGTAAAGACAACCAACAATCAACAGGACAAAAGCAAATGAAGACTTATCTGAAAGATTATCTGTAATTAACCTTACCATAGTATTGTTTAACTATGGTTAAAGTTTCGTATTATATATATGTAAAGAGGCTTGCATCAGAAGGCAGGTTCAGTTTTAGTTTTCTAAATTTTCTCTGAAAGCTCTGCGAAGCTTTAACTATTTCTCTTCTTCCTACTTTGTAAATTTCTGAACCATAAATAAAGTGTGAGACTTATTCTGTATACCTTCTTTGTTGTCAGACATATTTTGCTTAGCACTGTAAGCAACTATTCCTTTATCCTTTAAGATTTTATGACTTATTATTTTATTCTGGTTTAAGTATTTAGGCTGGAATACTCTGACATATCCGTAACCAGAGTGTTGCTGGCTAGGATAAACTCGTGTGTAACAACGTCACGTACTTGACCAATTGTCTTATACTTGTATTTATACTGTATTTTTTAACAGTAAATTGCTTATTGACTGTATCTTTGTTTCCTTTAATGGTTTTAGAATTGCTATATTTTGTAATGTGCATTCTCTTCTATAAATCACTTACTAAAATTCAGAGTAAAAATAACAGAATTGATTAACTAATCAATTAGTTTATTATATTACATGTCTTGCAATAATAAATTGCAAAAAAAAAAAAAAAATCTTACAGTAATTATATTAAAATATATTTTTTGGACTGAATTGTTAGAATTATTTAACAAATTAACAAAAAAATATGTTCAAAATTCTGTAACACAACTTTCACAAGCATTTTCATCATGAGAAAGTAAAATTAATAAAATATACATGAACTATCTAGCTAATCACGGTAAAAATAAATAAATAAATAATAACAATTTTAACAATAATAATAAAGGAAAAAAATAAAACAATAATAATAAGAAAAGCAAGAGCCAACTAACGTGTATGCATCAATGCATGCATGAAGTTCAAGTAATTGGGTTCTATATATTGAAAAAAAAAAAAAAAAACTCAAAATTAATCATGCTACACTGAAACCTACAACTAAAACAAATTATAATTGATAATTTTGACCAACAATGCAAACTATTTTAACAATATCTCATTTATCTCCCTAATCAATGAGTTCTTTTGACGAGGAGGGTGGGGTTTGGGGAAACAAAAGCGTAGGTGAATTAGAGATTTCAAATGGGTTGGGCTGAATATTAATTTTCAAATAATGTTTGGAACTGACTACCCAAAATTCTAACACCATCAATAGAAGTGCAGTAAGTAAAAGAAAGAAGACCACATACTACACATCCATTAATAGAATCGGTATTTTGGATAATGAGTCATTACCCAAACATTGTTTTTAAATTTTCAGGCTCAATCAGACCTAAATACCACCAAACAGACCGGACATTATTAGTTAGGTTCAGCCTTATTTATGAGCCACATCTAAGGCAGGCTAGTTTGTAGAGTGTAGATTAGCATGCTTGCAGAGCTCTAATCTGTTTTATTTGTAATTTTTTAAAACACAGGCCTCAATAATCAAGTCGTACCCTCCCAACCATAGAGCTTTAACGTTGTTAAGGCCCATTTGGCTCAGGTGAGAGTTGAATTGAAAAAAATCAACCTAAACCTAAACAATATTATTAAAAAAAAAACAGCAATGAAAAAATAATTTAACTTGAATTTTCTGAATCATCAAACTATAAGCTTTAAAAAAAATAGAAAAGGCAGTTTCTTTAAACTTCAAATTAGGGTGACCAGAAGTAATCTACTGGCTAGAACCCTAGTTGAGCCCAATGTGACTTCTTGGGCTCTCAATGGTGGCACCGACCAAGTTCACCACATCAGAATACATATTTAAGGCATCAAATTCAACATGAATATAAATTAGCCACCCAAACACAACAAATGAACATAATTTAACTGTAAAGGTCATCCTCATCTGCTACACCAGCTGAAGCCACAAAAGGATCTGATCCAGCAGCACCTGATCCGGCTTCCGAAAACCTAAACTCGCTTCCAAACCCTCTTGATTGCTGCAATGTTTGAGCAAATGCCTGGTATTTGCGTATGTCTGCATCACTCACACTCCTTCGAGCAAACTTCATTGATTCCTCAAAATGTGCTGCCTTGATCTCTGCAACTTCATCCTCAACATCCTCCTCCATTGCCTCTGGGTTATCTCTTCTCCTCCTTTCCCTTTCAATATCCTATTATACAAAAAAAGTTTCTCCATTATTATATCATTATACGTTGTGAATAACACATTTGTTTTCTAAAGGAAATTAAATAAGTAAATCCGGGAGAAAATCAGCAAAATCTTACCTTCTCAATGTTCTCTCTAATTGCATATTTGCATGCCCGCTGGCATATTTCAGTAATATCTGCACCACTAAAACCTTGGGTATATTTGGCAAGAGCTCTGATGTCAACATCTTTGGATATCGGTGATTTCCTCAAGCAAGCCTTAAAAATACTGTAGCGAGAATCCTCATCAGGGAGAGGGATATAAATCAACTGGTCAAGACGGCCTGGACGCAGAAGAGCAGGATCTATGATGTCTGGTCTGTTGGTGGCCCCAATAATGAAGACAGTCTTCTTTGCAGACATGCCATCCATCTCAGTCAGAAGTTGGTTCAAAACCCTATCAGCTGCACCCCCGGCGTCTCCTACGCTACTTCCTCTCTGCAAGAAATAGAAAAATAACAATTATAAGGAGAAATGCATAGAGGACTGTGCTACTAAATAGGTCCAATGGATCTCAATCCCATAATTCATAGAAGATAAATCTTAAAAATAAATGAAAATAATAGAAATAACAGGCAGGCTCTCTACTGCAACCATACAAGTCATGTATAATCAATATACAGCATATGTAGCCACAATTCAACAACTGAAGGAGAGGTCAGTCTTAAATTATCAGATATACATGCACAATCAATCATTCTCATGTCAGTCACAAACATCCAAATAATCTTTTGATATGTCGCATAACTATAGACCCACAGCAATGCAAATACCTTTTCTTCTCCATACATCATTATATCAATCATGAAAATCGTATTTACAAAACCATAGTGACTGCGATAAAAAAACCTTCTAAAAATAAATATATATTAAAAAAAACGAGGACACACCTGGGTAGCAATTGAGTCAAGCTCATCAAAGAACAGGACACAAGGAGCAGATTGACGGGCCTTGTCAAATATTTCACGTACATTAGCCTCACTCTCTCCAAACCACATCGTAAGCAATTCAGGACCCTTGACACTGATGAAATTAGCTTGACACTCATTGGCGATAGCTTTGGCCAGAAGGGTTTTACCACATCCAGGAGGGCCATAGAAGAGGACTCCCTTTGAGGGTGACATTCCAAACTTCTCAAATTTCTCAGGATGCTCCACTGGATACTGAACAGTCTGCATATAGAAAAAAAATAAATTAATCAAACTTTTAGTTACACATGGATAGGGGAAATAAAGGGGCCAGTGCAAAGCATAAAGCAACTGGTATTACCTCTTGAAGCTCTCTCTTAACATTCTCAAGACCTCCAATATCTTCCCAACTGACATTGGGAACTTCAACGACCTGAATATCAAGAATTTTTTTTATTAAAAACCCAACAACTGAAAAATATCCTAACCAGTAAAGAAGCCAAGTCGTTTGGAATATCTAGCAGATACTTACAGTTTCACGTAGAGCAGATGGATTGCTTGTTCCAAGAGCAGTCTTGAAGTGTTCATCAGTTACTGCCATTGAATTGAGTATTTCAGCATCTATAGACTCATCCTCCAAGTCAATAACATCCATCTTCTCCCTGATGCACTGAAGTGCAGCCTCAGTACAGAGAGCTGCTAGATCAGCACCAACATAACCATGCGTGTTCTTTGAAATTTTTTCTAAATCAACCTGTATAATCAGGAAAATTCAATCAGATTACATGAATTTCTTTTACAAAAAAATTAAATAGAATACAATAACACATCTTTGAGAAATTATGTTATATGTGACATTACATCCTGAGAGAGCTTCATGTTCTTTGTGTGGATACGGAGAACCTCAAGACGTCCAATTTCATCTGGTACACCAATGTCAATTTCCCTATCAAATCTCCCAAACCTTCTCAGAGCAGGGTCAATGCTATTGGGACGATTTGTAGCCCCGATAACAATAATATGAGCACGGGCCTTCAGCCCATCCATGAGAGTCAAAAGCTGGGAGACAATTCTCCTCTCAACTTCACCATGAGTCTTCTCTCTTTTAGGAGCAATTGAATCTATCTCATCAATAAAAATAATTGATGGTGCATTTTTCTCTGCTTCCTCAAATGCTTTTCTAAGATTGCTTTCACTCTCCCCGGCCAATTTTGACATAATCTCAGGTCCATTAATGCAGAAGAAGAAAGCACCAGTTTCATTTGCAACTGCACGAGCAATCAGTGTTTTCCCAGATCCGGGAGGTCCATAAAGCAAAATTCCTTTTGGTGGCTTAACACCAATCGACTTAAAGAGCTGTGGATGCCTCAATGGAAGCTCCACTAATTCCCGAATCTGAGCCATCTGTTTTCTAACACCACCGACATCATCATAACCAACTTCATCTAATCTATTCTCATCTTCCCTACTCACTGGCTCTCCCTCGCAGAATATCTCTGTATCTGGGGCCACCACACAGTACTCTGGAGGATCAGTCTCAATAACTTTGAACTCCACGCTTCTCATCCCCCCTCTCACAAGGAATAGATCACCCTTCCTCACTGGGCGGTATGCCTCCAAGAAATATGCTGCAAATTTAATAAATGGACTCATATATCATACACTACCAAAAATAACTCAACAGTCAGTCGAATACATAATTTTTGGCCAACAATCAATTACAGAACAGACTAAAACCAGAACAAGGTTAATGATAGAATTTAAATTTAATCCCTAACAGCAAGCAAAAAATTTCGTCATAAGAAAACTAATGATGACTTCAATATTGCAATTGCCATATATAGATTTAGAGTTCTTAAACTTACTCATCTTCAAAGTAGTAATTGAAAAAATTCATTATAGAAGCATCACATTGATCACAAGATTGCAAAGGTGATGCTTCTGTTATTTAGTAAAAGATAGCTCCCAGATCTTCATAAAAGTTGACTTAAGCAAATCTAAAGAAAATTACAAGTCCATGCATGTATGCGAGTGTCAAAATAGTGAGAGGATAACTATTGCATGTAAAATAGCTATATAGATTCCCTCTAGTACCACTTTACCAAAATATTTGAACAATTTGAAAAAAGTCAGAAACGTTACAAATTCAAGAAAGTAAAGCTACTCTATTCATTAAACTCTAGCGCTGGAGCTCAAACCAATATTATTTAGCATGTATAAATCCAACCAAACTCCAACTACATATAGGTAAATATCAAAAAGAGTTCTTGTTTTTTTTACAAGTATCAGCTCCACTGAAAAAAATCAGTTAAAATGAATAAGTCAAATAAAACTCACGTTTCAAGTATGCGTCAAAGAGGTTTCCAGTGACCCCTTCAATTGTGTCATCGACAGGTAAAATGTGAACACGCTTTCCATATTTGACATCAGGACACTGGTGCACAGAAACAACATCTCCAAGCCTAACCCTCAAATTTGACCTCACCACCTTGTTCATCCTTATCTTCGGTTCCTCGCACGTATCGTCAGCAAGGGCAATGCAAATAGTATCTTTCCTCTTCTTTCCCTGAACACCAATAGTAACTAGGTAAGAGACATATACCAACACAAAACACAAGTGCTTTCCCAATAATGTATGATTTTTTAATCACATCATACTATGCCATGATTCTCATCACGGCCACTGCTACAGGCATATAGCAATCGTAATTGTGTAGATACTTGGGAGGAATATGCATGAATTGCACCTAATAAATAAACTAATATTGCAGCAGTACACATTTAAATGTCATAGCAAGCAAGATAAACAATAGGGTCAGTGATATCTAAAGCCACTGATTTGGTGAGGAAGTCCTTAAATGGCCATTAATTTTTCAAAATGGATCAAATTAGCCATTTCATGGAAAGAATGTATCAATTGTTGTCACTTTACCCATTAATTGTTTGAAGTCAGTTTGCTTATGTTATAAGTCAAAAATTAGTAAATCATGTTTTGCACCGGGTTTTTTTACTGATTTTTAACAGGTTTTAAACTAGTTTCTTTTTACATGTATTTTGAATATATATATATTATCATGATTACTTTATAAAATAGAAAATAGTGCCTATAAAATTCTTATAATGAAATAATTACTATATATATATATAATTAAATAATAAATTAATCATTAAGTAAATTTGATTTCACCCCAAATTAATCAAGAAATTAATCGGCGAATAATAATAAGTTCAATGTCAACCATAAACAGGAAATATTACCCATAAAAAAGTAAATTAATCAAATCATTAATTTTTATATATAATCAAATAATCAAAATACATATAATATTGCCCATACAATTTTTATGGGTGTCATGTTACACATAACGGTAACTTTTTATTAGATTTTAACTGAATTTGGCTGCCAGTGAATAATTTTGTATCAAAATGGTGATTTTGTAACAATGTTTTATCAAAATGATGATTTTGGAACAATTTAAACAATCAATGGCCTTTTTGGGACTCTACCCACCAATTAATGGTGTCTAGTGCTATTTTCTCTAAACAATAACAAGCTCATAAGTTGGCAAAACGATTTTCAAACAATATAACAATAACATCATCTTTAACAAAGAATGAACTTCACTCTAAAAGAACTATCTGCAACATCCACCAACCTTGAAATCTCATTACAAGTTACAAAACAAATGCCAAATAACAAATTGCATTGATTTTTTGGTTCTCTAAAATACCACCACAATCCAAATTCACTAAAACGTCAATCTACAATATGAAATAACCCTAGAACAAAAATAGCAACAACAAGGCACATACACAATACAAACACGGCCTCGTCAAATAATGATATATCAAATAAAAATCACTATAGAATAAAAAAAAACGAAACAAAACCTTGATGAGGATGGTATCGCCGCGAAAGAGCTGGAGCTTCTCCATAGTGTCGGGATGGAGTGAAACGACAGAGTTGTCGTCGTTCACAGCTTCGTCGACTACGAGCCGATTCGCCGCCTTCTTCCGCTCCAGAATCGCCGTACTGAAGTCCCTCTTCGTGCCCTTACTGTAACAAAAAACAAAAACGAAATCAAAATCAAAATCAATTTGAAAAAAAAAAAAAAATCAAAGAATGGAAATGTAATCAATTGAATAAAAGAGAGATCTGGAGCATACGAATCGGAGGATTCGGCTTGGTTAGCCATGGTTGATAGTCGGAGCAGAGAAGAATTGAAATAAAAAATACAAAAACGAGAATGTGAATGTGAGTGGGTAATTCCTGGAAAATGTTGGGATCTGAGAGTTGTGGGGACTTTATAGAGGAGGGTAGCTGCGTTTCTTGTTACATAAGAAAATCTTTTTCTTTTTTGTTTTCCTACTTTTTTTTTCCCATTTTTTTATTATTGTTTTTGCTTTATAGTTCCATTTCTAGACTGTATTACAAGTTTAGTATTGATAAATTGTTATTATATTTGTTATTGTTTTATAAATTTATGAATGTACTTTCCTAAACCCTTTTACTCACGTGACGTGGTATGATTCGATTCGCATGATATATGTATACCGAAATATGTGTACCATACGTATTTTATAAATATGTGTGATGTGTTTTTTTTTCGTGTTATGATCTTGTTAGATTTATATATCTGAGTTGGGTGGGTTTGTTATCTACAGATTCCGATATAAACGTTTCTCATCCGATGTTGAAATTCAAAATAAATGGTATAAAAAAAGGTTAAAAAAAACAGGATTGATAATGTATCTATTTTTATATTTTTAATTATCAAATTTAAGTTTGTAATGTTAATGTTCATTACTTAAAAAAAAAACAATGTTATTGTAAATTTTGTAGATACTGTGATGTTATACTTCATAACATGAATTTCGATCATTTGTGTATGATTATTAAAAATAATTATAATTTTTTATATATCACTTACGATGATGATGACGATTCAAACATAAAATATTATCGGAACGAATGATTCGTTAAATATAATTTCAATATTAATAATTGATTAATTAGGTATGAACTTTGAATATTTTGTTGTTATTCATTATAGTTTAATCAAATACCAGATAAATAATGACTTGAAAATGTTTTTTTTTTAAATATAACGACATTTTTTATAATGTTTAACTTGCTGAGTTAAAAGATCTACCGTTACAAGTACCTCTAGAATTATAGGTTTTATTGCATTTCAAAAAAGGTACAATTCTTATTATATAGGGAGAGGTCTCCCACACTTTTGAGATTAAGTGGGTAGATGTTAGATTTGAATCTCTCTTATAGAGTTCAACTATTATAAACACGATTCGAAATGTAATTCTTACTGAAATTGAAAAGGTCTTCCCACACTTTTGGGAATTAATTGAAAAATACAAAATCATTCTCATAGCATATCATCTCTTAACAGAGTTGATAATGCACATCCCTTCCACATATGTGGTAAGAGGTTCAAATCTCACAATACGTATTTTACAAAAATGTTGGGGAGTTTTCTTTCCGGGTTATGAGAAGTAGTTATTTTTCGTTATGGGAGTAGATATCCGGACCCTCACATTATAGAAGTATATATTCGGACCGCATATATATTGTTTGATCTCGGTAAATCCTACTGTCCTATTGTATTAATTCTTATAATATTTTCTTAAAATAAAAAATGAATCATTCTCATAGAGGTAAGAGTAGAAGTTCGTAATCATTTTTACTAAAAGTTGGCATGCATAATAATGTTTTCCTATAAATAATTATTATTATTGTTGCAAAAATCACAATGTTATCCTTTTTTTTCCAATAAATATTGTATTATGTTTTCAATTTTATATTATTACTTACATTTAAATGTTGTGTAGTAAGGTTGGGATCACCAGACATGCTTCTAAAATATACAGAACAAGAATCGAACACTCACAACAAATATGGAATAGGATTTTAAGAGACATACCACTAAACCGAGATGGGATGTGCACATAAATAAAGATAATGTATATATTTGTATTATTTTTATCCCTTTTGTGTTATATTTTATAGATAATAATACGATCAAGGGCCACACTGGACGTTAGTTATAGTTGTTTGAGTTTTCAGTTATAGTTCCATTTCTTTTAAGCAGATAGGTAATGCAGTAGTGCAGTAGTGCAGTAGTGCAGATAGGTAGTGCAGTAGTGTACTGAAAAATAGCATCCAGTTGTTTCATGTTGAATGTAATTTGGTTATCATTGTTGTAGTTGGCCTATAAATAGCCAAAGACAATGTTTTAATAAGATATGACAAATTACAAAATATCTGTATCTCCACTTGTTCTCTTCTTCTTACTGTATCCACTCTTGGTTCTCAAATTTTTTCGTATCAGTGGTATCAAAGCAGGTTTGGTTCATGGATACGTGTGGAAAATTGAATGCAGAATTCCGCAATGAGGTCAACAAGAACCTTACCAACCACAAATCAAGATTTGACCAAATCTTCACCAAATTACAGGCCCTTTGTCTACAGCAAAAGCAACCCACTCGCTTACAACAGAATAAGCCCAGTACAGACAAAGAAATCAACCCTTTTGCTCAAGTGAAGCTTCTCACAGCCGTAATGATTCCCAAACCCATACCCTACAGACCAATGACCGTTCCAATCATCACTATCTCAAATTACCATTCCCAAAATTCAATGGCGAAGATCCGAATGGCTGGGTCTATAAGGTCGAGCAATACTTCGATTTTAAAGGTGTTGTATCCGATCAGCAAGTTCAGCTTGCATCAATCCACCTCAAAGGTATCGCTCTCCAATGGCACCGATGGCTTACAAAGTTCAAAGGGCCTTTGACGTGGGATGAATTTACTAAGGCTTTTTGCTCCGCTTTGGACCTACGGATTACGAGGATCCATATGAAGCACTTACCAAACTCAAGCAAAACTCCACCATTACAACATATCAGGAGGCGTTCAAAAATCTTTCGCACCGTGTGGACGGGTTACCTGAAACCTTCATTGTGGGTTTCTTTATAGCCGGCTTACAAGACGAAATTGATGTAAAGATCAAACAACCACGTCCCCTTGCAGAAGCTATCGGGGTGGCTAGATTGGTTGAAGAACGTAATGCACTATAACAGAAAGGTACCAACCCTCATCGTTCTCCCATCTTTGGTACGTCACAAAAATCAATCCTCAACAGTTCACCTGGGTTATTAGGACCACCACCTTCACAGAAGTCCACTTCATCAATTCCTTTTAGAAGAATTACAACACAAGAAGCGAATGAGAGGCGTGATGATGGTTTATGCTATTACTGTGACGAGAAATTCCTTCCCGGACATTTCTGCCAAAGACCCCAATTATTTATGATCTGGAATAGTTCCTAGGATGACATATTTGATGCTAGAGAAAATCCAAACGAGCTAGAATTTACTGACCCTTTACCCGAAATTTCTTTTCATGCAATAGCGGGTACTGAACACCCTCAAACAATCCAAGTACTAGGGCGATTGAAAGGCAAGAATGTCACGATTTTAATAGACGGTGGTAGTACACACAATTTTGTTGATCAATCTCTGGTCTTACAATATGGTCTTCCGGTGGATCGAGATAAGAAGTTTCAGGTGATGGTGGCCAACAGAGAAACCATTGAGTATGTAGGAAAATGTTTGGCTCTTCCCCTACACGTTCAAGGATATCTCATTACAGCCAATTTTTATGTGCTTCTGGCGGCGGCATGTTCAGTGGTTTTAGGGGTCCAATAGCTTGAAACCTTAGGTCCTGTCGAAATAGATTATAAGAAACTAACAATGTCTTTCTCTGAAGGAGGCAAATCTCACACTTTGAAAGGACTTGGGTAGAATGGCAATGGTATGGCAAAGGTGTAGAAGTGGATCCTTAAAAAATCCCAGCATTAAAAAACTGGAATGTTTCGAAGACAGTGAAAGCGGTTCGCGGGTTCCTAGGATTGGCGAGATATTATAGAAAATTTATTTGTAATTTCGGAACTATAGTTGCACCACTGCCTCGGCTCTTGACGAATGAGGGTTTTTTTATGGAATTCAGAGGCTAAAGGCACCTTCAATCATTTGAAGTTGGCTCTTACATCATCTTCAATTCTCAAGTTGCCAGATTTTGCTCAACGGTTTGTCATTGAATGTGATGCATACGGAAAGGGAATTGGAGCAATCCTCACTCAACAGGGACAACTAGTGGCATTCTACAACGAGGCATTGAAAGGTTCAGCCCTCACTCTCTCCACTTACAAAAAGGAGATGCTAGCCATTGTGAAGGTAATAAAAAAAATGGCGACCATACCTGCTTGGCCGACCCTTCACCGTGCGCACGAATCAGAAGAGCTTAAAGTTTCTATTAGAACAACGAATCACCACACCTGTACAAGCTTGTTGGTTGCCGAAGCTCCTCGGATACAAGTATGAAATCGATTATAAGAGGGGCCATGAAAACCAGGGTGTTCATGCTTTGTCATGAGTTGTGGAGTTCAATTTTTTAGCAGTTTTTTTACCACATGTGGATTGGTGGGAAACTCTTCAACGTGAAGTGCAACAGGATACTTTTTATATTGCTTTGGCGAATAAAACTTCTTCACAGGTGGGACATCAGTGTCTTCAACGAGATGGAGTATGGTTCAAGAATGACGAAATTTATTTGAGTCCTCATTCAACTTTAATTCCAGCTATAGTCTCAGATGGTCATTCATCCTCTGTTGGTGGACATTTCGGGTATCATAAGTCCTTTACGCAAATTCAAACCAGCTTCAAGTGGCCAAATACTCATCGCACAGTTAGGGAATATTTACAAAGATGTGATATGTGTCAACGATTCAAGACGGATTGCCTCAGTCCCCGCAGGCTTGATGCAACCTCTGTCTATTCCTAAAAAAAATTGGACATAAATCTCTATGGATTTCATTGAAGGTTTACCGTCCTCTCACGGTCATACCGTGATAATGGTTGTCATCGATTGTCTATCCAAGTATGGACACTTTGTGCCTCTGCGTCATCCCTATACGGCGTTGACAGTAGTCAAGGCTTTCTTATCCGATATTGTTCATTTACACGGCATTCGTTCGTCCATCGTTTCTAATCGAGACAAAGTATTTATAAGTTCTTTTTGGCGTACATTGTTCCAATTGCAGGGCACTACTCTCAACATGAGCTCTAGTTATCATCTTCAATCTGACGGCCAAACGGAGGTGGTTAATCGAACCCTGGAACAAAACCTTCGTTGCTTTGCAGGTGATCAACCACGAAAATGGTTAGAATGGCTTCCGTGGGCAGAATTCAGATGCAACACCTCAGTCCATTCTTCGACCAAATTATCTCCTTTTTAAGGTTGTGTACAGTATTCCTCCTCCTGGCATACTTTCCTATGTTCTTGGTACTACTCGGGTACAAGCTGTGGATGACTATATGCGTAACCGAGACTCCATTATAAAGGAATTACGTCACAATCTAATACTAGCTCACAATCAGATGAAATGCCAAGCTGATCAACATCGGTGAGAAATCCAATTTTCGGTGGGGGATTATGTTTACTTGGAGTTGCAGCCATATCGGTAAACGTCAGTGGCATTTCGTGGGTCGCTAAAATTGGCACCTAGGTACTTTGGGCCATTTGAAATACTGGAAAAAATTGGACCAATAGCTTATCGCATGGCACTTCCTATTGACTCTCAAATTCAAGACGTTTTTCATGTCAGTTTGTTACGGAAGCATTTGGAACTGTCACCAGCAGCTGTCATTTCCCGGGTTCCTCCAGTTTCAGACACTGCTACTATCCTTCCTCAACCTAAAGTCATCTTAGATCGTCGAGTCGTTCAGAAGGGTGCATACCGACCAAAAATCAAGATTCTTGTCAAATGGGTTAGCGCTCCAGCTGAAGACGCAACATGGGAAAACCAGTGGCATTTCTCCAAAACTTACCCCGATTTCATCCTTGAGGACAAAGATTCTTTGAGTGGGAGGGAATGATACATGAATAAATATGTGTGGCTCCAATGGCTTCATTCAAGCCAAGCAATGCTATCTCTTCTCTAAATTCTTCCGTGTATTTTCCAGAATCAGAAAAATACTCATCAAATGGTATCAGAGTCATTCGGATACTGATTAGTTGCTATATATATGGATATTTTTATTTTGGTGTATTAACTATTAATGTGTTATAATTTTAGTGGCAAGTTGCAACCTAGCAAACAAGTTATATATATTCAATAATTAAAAAATAAATTATGCAATTTTCAAAAACAAAATAACAATAATAATAAATAATGCTTGAATTGCAGACTCTCTAGAATGTTCCACAGTCCCTATCTGGGTCCATATATATTATTAATTACAACAAATTTGGGCTCCAAAAAAAAATCATTGAATTGAAAGTCTCCAGCAACTGGTTTATTATTCATCACAGATCAAAGGATAGCCAATCGAAAACGGTATGCCGTCCAGTCTGACAAATGCACCCATAATCCCATATTCGGAGCATACAATTTGGAGCATACAATTTCTCATTATTATATGCTCCAAATATTTTTTTTATCACTTGACTTTTGTTGATCAACTTCTACTTCGGGCGACCATGACCCCATAGATTTACACTTTTCATTCGTCCGTTCAAAACTTAACATCTTATATATATATATATATATATAATTTCATTAGTATGTATAAAATTACAATAAATATTGGAAGATTTTTCCTGATGTTAAGTGTTTGTAGACAATTGTTATAAATGAAAAAAGAAAACTTCTACTTCTATCATCTTGGTTTTTTTTTTTTTTTGATAAAGAGAACCAACAAAACACAAACAAAACAACAGAAGGACTGCGATCCAACCAAAGAAACTCCTGAACAGAGGAGAAGGCTGAGTGGGCTAGATTTTTGGCCAAGGAATTCCCAAGACTAGAAATTGCAAGAACCGTGCAAGAACCAACATCAAACATAAAAGCCTTAATATCTTCAACAATAACCTTCGTAACACCAATGGGAGCTACCGGATCATTGAGAAAAGAGACCACCCTTGAGGATGAAACTTCAACAGAATTGACTTTGATGGAATAGAGATTGGCAGTTATAAAACCTTCCCTCAAAGCCAGCAACTCACCTATCACAGGGTAGAAGCGACCAGGCAAGCAGAAACTACGAGCAACCAGATTTTTACCTCTACAATCTCGAATGGTTATCCCAATCCTTATGACATTGTTTCTTGAACGAACCTTTGCAGCAGTGTTAAGTTTAATCCTACAACGAAGGGGGGATTTATAAAATAAATAAAAAGGAAAGTTAAATTCATTCTTGTTATGTTATTTATTTTATAAACTTATGTATATATTAACATCCTGGATTGTAAGATGTAATCTCGAACTGTGTATATGAGTGTCATATACGGATGGATACAATAAGAGACGTGCAATTTAAAGAGTCCATAGATGACAAATAAAGCTGGGTACTTTATTTCTGGTTAATATATAGCTGCGGTATATTTCGTAATGTACAGTGATTCTATCCTGAATCATTCATATGAGATATGGGAATGGAGGTACCTTGTATGGTGTGATCATATAGGACTGGGCCATGATCTATATGAATCTCTCACCAAGATCCGTTTACCAATGAGATTCATATATATCAACTAATGATGGCTTTATGTGGGTGATCTTAATCCTGAGTGTCTTATCGACTCCTTTAGGTTAAATCGTGGTCTTTGATATACCATGGGTGAGGTCAGATGCATTTCCTGATCAATATACTCCGTATGTTGTGATTACGGTTTGGCTTGTGGCTGAGAAGATTTGTACACAATAGTGGAATCCACTCCTTCTTATGAGAAGTAGATGGTAGTTCCCTTAAGGGTTGATTCAGGGCTTGAACAATATGAGCACTCTCCTAATTCCGTGAGGAAGTAGGATTTATTGTCCATTAGAGAATCAACGGTACTTAAAAGATATATGTAATTAGAGGGGTATAACAGACATTATGACACAGCTCTAATTATGAACTATTGTGGAGGATCACACCATATGTAATAGTTATATCGATGGACACCGAGTTATATCGGTCTGTGTAAAAGCGTCTACAGTTGAGAGAGTACAGTTTCGAGTTTTTAGTGGAATAACACCGGAGTTAATAATCAATGAATATTAATTAAAGAGTTTAATTAATGATTCCGATGATTATTGGAGCTCAAAATATTGTGGGTCCATTAGGTCCCCTTGCTAGCCCGATTGATTTAGGTAACAAGGGTCACGGTTAAATTAATTTGGATTCTCCAATTAATTGTGTTACAAAAGTGACACGTATATATTCAGGTATTGATTGAATAATGAGATTATTTAATTATTGAATGTTAATAGTTAAATTAATTAAATAGTTAAATTAATTAAATAATTAGATTATTTAACTATATTGATAATTATGAATTATTAATTAACTATTAATTGGAGGGTGTTAGTTGATATATGGATTTAGGTGAAGATAAAATAATATGATTGTTTTATTTTACTAAATCATTTATCTAAGTATTTGAATTTAAGTTTAAATTTAAAATACTTATTATCACCTTTAATATATTAGATATATTTGAAAAGGATAATTAAAATATATATATCAATTATAACACAAAAGATTGCATTGGATGCAAATTGTTGTGTGCACATATATACATATAAGTTTTATAAATTTATATATATATATTCAGCAAAGGCGTGATATATATCTATATTTGTGAGAAAGCAAGAGTAGGTGTGATATATATTTGATATATATTATTTTTGGAGAAACGGAACCACATTTGTCAATATATATATATATATATATATATATATATATATATATATATATATATATTGCATGAGATGCAATTCATGTGTGTGTAAAATCAATACACCAAATTAAGAAGAAAGAGTTTCTTCAAGTATTTCTCTACATCCTCCATTCAAGTTCCTGAGACCGTAACGCGTCCACACGCAGTTATCAGTTTTTGGAGATAGCGAGGAAGATCGAGTGGTTCAGACAGGAGCATAACGTAAAATGAATGAGCCTCCAAACGTTGGTATGTTCTTCTGATTTTATTGATTACAATTTCCTGTATTTACATATTGTATGTATTAGTTCCAAAAAATAATTACGATCCAAAGTTCACTGGTTCCAGATACAGATATGATTTGTATATAAAAAAATTAAAACTTACTTCCGCTGCGTGACTGGTGAACGGGGTCGCACAAGAATCTTGTTGATATATGATGCTTGAGATAGTGCTATGAGTTTGTTCTTACGATCCCTTATAAGTTGGATCCCTAGAACATAACTCGCCTCTCCCAAATCTTTCATTTGGAATTGGCTAGCCAGTCAGCCCTTTACATCAGACAACACTCCCACATCATTCCCAATGAGTAGGATATCATCTACGTATAGGATCAAGAAAACAACTTTCTTATCAATGATGCGCTTGTAGACACAAGGCTCATCGACGTTCTGCTCGAAGCCATAGGTTTTGATCACATCATCAAACCTAATGTTCTATGTTTTTAACATTATCAGCTTTATGCCCAAACATTTTTGTTTCCGAAAGAAAAGCAAAAGCCGGGGAATGTTTGCTTAGCAGCCTTGACAAGGCCGCGAACGCTAGGGAACTCACCAATCCCCGAACGTTCCAACTGAGGCTTATCATGGTTCCCGGTGGCCTGACATTCAGGCTTATCATGGTTCCCGGTGGCCCTAACCTCTTCCTTTCTTCTGCACTCTACTATCTTCCAATAAATCAAAGTTAACTTTCCTTTTACACCTTTGAGGACTAACATCCATTTGATTACTTAGAGAAGAATCCTTCGCTACCGGTGACATTCTTGAGGATTTTACTAGTTTCATGGGACTTCTAGCCTTCCTTATTTTTCCGTTAATCTTCTTGCCTGAAGAAGACACACTGTTACCTTTAACAATCTTTTTCCTCACATTACTCATAATTAGCACCCGATGAAGAGGACTGGATAACTCCCCAATTCTTTGCACGTTCAGTCCCTCCCCTACTGACCTTTTCCACTTCCTTGTGTTTTTCTTCTTTGTTGGAAACATGATTAGATCAGTTGCTTTCGTCTGAGAAAATGTGTGTTCCATTATATCCATACATATTAGGCTCCTTACATTGCAAGCTGATGCACTCTCCACTGGATCCATTCCTTCATGGGCCTTCCCATTCACTAGACTAGTTGATTTACCATTAACTGACTGCCTATCATTTGGGCAAACTTCATATTTCTACTTACCCATATTGAGCCCAACCACATTCGGCCCATTGGTGATAGTTAGGGTTTTTGAGCTAACCCCTTCCATCATCTTTTCTACCTCAGCCGCACTGGTTGCCCAACCGCCTCTCTGAACAATGTATGAACCAACCTTCTGACAAGAAGGTTCACTTTTCTCATCCTCTTAAGATCCTTCCATCAGCCTCTCTATGTCAATGGAACTTCTGTTCGTGTGATGTTGATATCCCCCTTCACTCTGTCTGGGATTGGAGCTCTTATCCAAGATCCGAATTTAGTAATTTTTCCTTCCAGAGCTTCTATCCTAGCCTCCTTATCTAGACACTCTTTAATTCCAAGCCCCATCTTCCCGTAAGCATAGCAAAATTCAAGTAGACGCTCATATTTTAGATCTAATTTTAGACCACAACTATATCGTCTGATTTATCCAATTTCAGTCAGAGCCATCTTTTTAGTGGTTTGGTTATATCGGTCTGAACTTTCACTCTCATGAACTTACCCCAACACTCTTTTGATTCTGTAGGAATATCTATAACTCCCCTTATCTGTTCTGCTAACCATTTCGAGGTTCTTCCATTCATACACATAATGGGAACTTCATGTATTTGAACGCACAACTCAACCTTGTTGAACCCTAGAAGAGCGATGTTCCCTGTTCCAGTTGGCTTTTCTAGATCTATTAAGCTTTTATCAAAGTATCATGGCCCTCTTTGCCGAATACGATCTCTGTCTAATTGATTGTTGAAATAAAACATAAAAGTATTTTCACCTACCAGCTCAGTCTCCACATTTCCAAAAGGACTCCATAATTGCTCGATTAAAACTTTGAAAGCCTCCCTATTCACTTTTTTCCTCGATAGAACCTTCCCTACCAAACAGTGATTAACATCTTCCACTCTGTCACGTTGGGCTTCTTCCGATAGCTCAAGTATTGATCCGTCTTCATCCGTTATCGATAGATTCACATATAGTTTTGCTATATCTGATTCCATTTCTAAAGAACCTCTCCTTCTTCGAAAAGAAAACCTATACCTAAATGACAGACTCATTTTACACCTTTAGCTCACAGAGAGAAAAAGGAGAAAAGACATTTTGTCCTATCATTTTTTCGAATTGAAATATGTAAATTTGTTGGATTTTAATACATTTTAATAACTTTTTATTATATAATTTAATTTGATTTGAGTCCAAGTCATCAAATCTCTTTCGCAAAAAAATAAATAAATAAATAAATAAATCGCTAAATCTCTTATATGTAGGAAAAATAATCTTTTTTATTTCAATTTCAATATACAAAATAAAGACTAAATGTTGATAGTATCAACTCATTCAGATACAATCATATTGCAATTTCAACTCAAATCACAACATATATATTTTACAAGTATAAAGAGTTTTCTTCCGATTTGTATACGAAGATATCTAGACCATAAATATATTGTTTGATTTTAGTAGGTCCCGACACTCCTATTGTAGTGGTTATTGTATAATTTATTTATTTAAAAAAAAAAACTAAGAGCATCTCTAATACTAATGTGGGTTGTGAAAAAATTAAATGCAACGTAGGATGAACATCCACTTTGTTAAAAAATTCATCTACAATGCAACCTCTCTGGTACAATTTCAAACTGAGGTGGTAACTTTTTTTTTTTTGTAGAGGCTATCAATATGACTCTTTGATTTCAGAAGGTTTGTTGGATAACCATCTTGTTGGCTCAGTCAACAATCACTCTTGCCTTCTACTTTATTTTATTCAACAATTATACAGTATATTGAAAGAGATTAATAATAAATTGACATGCCATTAAAAACATGTATTTTACAATTGAAGCATTGTAGACCACTTTTTCATTTGAATATTTATCAAGTTTAGTTATATACCACATATGAAACAATTGGTTTGATAATGTTGACATATCACCGTTTTTTCAATCAAATACAAACCACATTATCAATGGAGTTACTCTAATATCTAATTACTTGTATAATATAATCTTACATATACAATAGTAAAAGTTAACTAACAAAAGTTAGTAAAATTGCCGGTAACTAATGTAAATAAGAAATGAATATATACCTATGATTTTATAGATAAAGATGAAACTTGGATCAAGGAATGTGAATGCAATTTATCTTTTGAAAACTTCATTAACTAAATGGGTGGAGATAAACTGAAATTACCTTAATTTTATTACAAGATACTGGATTCTTTACCTAGTTTATAACTTGAAATTAGTGTGAAAGTTTCCATATTTTTATTAGGTGATACAAATTTCAATAATCTTTCTTCAGTAACTGTTAATTATTATTATTATTATTTTACATAATTTGAATTAGTTACAAAGATTCGAAAAGTGATAAAGAAGAAAGAGTTAGTAATAAAATAATCAGAAGGAAGATGACTCGATGAAGCAATGCAAGAAAGCAACAGTACTTAGGAATTAGGATGTAGATCGTCGTTGGATCCTACGTTTATGGCGTAGCCAGACCCTTAGATACATTTTGTGTTGGGCTTGCATTAAATATGAACCAAGGTCTGTAATAATGGGCTGACCTGCCATGAGTATTCTTAAACACACCCTATCAATTTTCAAAACACTTTCCCACAAACACAATAGCTGTTGGTATTCCAACTGTTCTCACAAGTCACAAGAAGGAGCAAACAATGCAGTTCTCGTTAGTCATGTATAATCGATGATCTTGATTCTCCGGGAAGAGACGATGTGATCAGCATATACTTGCTCAAGTCATCCTGTAAATTAAAAAATGATGAAGAAAACAAAACGAGACAATTGAAGTTTAAACTCAGTTTATTACAATCTAGCAAGCAAATTGCCAATACCTTAGTTCTCAATCTCTTCTGTAGACAGAGACAAAAGCCTTAACCTTCCTTGTGTGAACCGAACATCAAGCTCCTCTAACTTCTAAGGAACGGGGTTTATATTTATCGACCAACAATTCATTTGTTCCACTCCTTCCGGAACTTGAATCATGTTTTCATTTTCATTTAGCTTAGCATGCCAAATACAAACAAGATAAAAGAAGTTTTTTGGCAAATCAAAATTCAATCAAAATTTGGAGTTATAGTAATTATAAATTATCGAAGTTATTGTTATGGATTTTAAACCGATGATCTCGGAATCGTCGTGCCTAATATACGTCAATCACAGCAATTAATAATGTCTATAACAAAAAAATAGATAAGAGAAAATAAACCTTTCATAATACAAGATATACGTGAAAAATCTAAATCGGATAAAAGACCACGGACCATCAGGACGACAGAGAAAGTTTTACTATATGAAAAATTATTACAACCATATACTTCAAGATTCTCTCTCACACTTTAAACCCCAAACCATTGAGCTTTACCAAGTCCCCAAGCTCACAAACTGAGCTTTACATCATGACTCTTAGCTCACAACGCTCACAAAATCATCACCAAGAAACCCCCAATATCCCCCTAAGTCTCCCATAAATATTACCCACGAATCTCTAACTTGATCAACTGATATTCCCTTAGATCCCTCATTGGATATTTCCACGGGTCTCTCACCCGGATTTCTTCACTCTCTGATGTTACATGGTGTTTATTAACTCCACACAAAATAACCTAACTACAATGTCTATTTATACTAGTTATAGGGAATTTAAGATAAGAGAAAATCCTACCCCCAAATGTACAAGAATTACTTGTTTCATATAAATACTGTTTCCTATCTATGACAAGACTTCTTATTAATGAGAAATCATTTTTCTTCAAGCACAAGAACTTCCCAAAAGAACACTTTCCTTTTCCGTCGAAGATTTCTCATTTCACGCATGCTTATGGTTGACTACGATTCGGATCACGGTTGTGCACCCGCTTTCTAAACCGTTACAAATCATCTGGAATGCACCGCGTTCTTCGTTTCTTCAGTTCTTCTGGTCTTCAACCTCCCACAAACAACACCATTCTAACTTCCCAATGTTTCCCACGTCTTTAGAAAGTTTCATATCAGTTGAGTCTCGTTTGGTTCATATTGGGTTCACATTGGATTCATTTAAGAATACGATTCACAACCTAACCGTTATCGCAAGTTGTGAATTCCATATTAACTAGAGAAAATAACTGTAAAAAGCCCACTAAGCAGGGAGTAAATGCTAAAAAGTTGAAGGTAAATAAAGTTAAACCGTAAAAAAAAAATGTTTTTGGTTGAGAAACTACGATTGTGTCATACCGGCAGAATCCATTTAGAAGTTCAACAAATCTTCAAAAGACACTCCAAGCTGCATCACACACACATAACAATCGCTTGAGCAAATGCAATCGACAATTATCTAATAGAACAATCAATGCAATGTTCACAAAAAGTTCAATTCTTGACATAAATCATCACTTCTCAGCAATAAAATAATAATTAAAAAAACTTTTCAACGATAATCTCCTCGAAATGCATCACAACAATACATTTATTTCGCTATAAAATCGTAAAATTTCAATTTCTCCTAAAGCTCCATAAACAGATTCTCTTAAAATAATAATAATGATAATCAAAACTGTACCTCAAAGCTTTGATTCGCACTTAGTGAAGGTTTATCATCTTCGTCGTCCCATGAAAAGACGACGCCGGTCCTTTTCCTCATTGCAATCGCTCTAAAAATAATAATTAAGAAAATTCAGGACTTTGTGAGGACAGTGACAATTCCAAAAGCATCTACATTTTCAGGATTCAAGAAGTGAAATGTAAGAATTTGATTAACACAAAATCTAACATACATAGACATATAATTCAACCAAAAGTTTAATTTAAACATGTTTATATATCATGCTTTAATCAAACCCTAAATATATGTTACTAACCTATATCAATTCAAGAGAAATAGGAGATAGCAGAAAGCGTAAACGTACCTGAATCTATTGTTGGAGGTTGGTGGACGGGTTGAGATCTTCTAAATTACCACAATCCTTGGACACAAAAATGTTCTCTTTTATCTGGTGATGAGGATCCAAAAAAAGCCAAAAAGTGATTGTGTAATTTAGAGACCATAACGCTAAATATATAATAATCAGATTATTATATGTTTTGCTATTTCTAATTTGGTCTCTCATCAAATTAGAAATAACACTCTAGTATCTGCACATTAATTCCATGACAATTATATTCTTACTCCTTAAACCTTAAATATTAATTAGACCATTTTGATTTAGGTTTAACCAAATATAGCATAATACATTTAATATTTACATGTGTGGCTCCACATTATGGAATTTTTTCCAACAATCTTCTACTAAGCCACGTATGTAACTTTACAAATGTATATGATTTTAAAAGCTCCAAAATTGTACTATCACAACTTTAGGGTATATCCGAACAATCTTGTCCATTGATTATGCCGATATAGGATCAAATCGGTTTTCATCGCATTTAGCGTAACTAAACTCATTAATGGTCACATATACCACCATAACCAAATAACATAGATCAATCATGGATGCAAAGCATGGAAATTACATGCAATATTCATGTCTATTTCCAATTGATCCTACTTTATTTTTTTAGTGAGATCAATACTTAACACAATGTAACAGAGTGAAATGAATTGAATACTTTATTTTTGATCATAAAAATATACAAATACATAAATGCATAAGTATGTGTAAAATCAAACATAAAGCAATAAAAAACAAAATGATACAAACTCCCACTATAATGCGATATCCTCACACAAAATAACACACATATGAGCAGTGTGCTCACGAAAAACCTTAGGTGGTAATCCTTTTACAAGCAGATTCACTATCATGGAGTTTGTCATAATGTGCTCTATGGAAATCTGTTCACTCTGCACTCTCTCCTTCACAACTAGGAACTTAATGTTAATATTCTTTGATCTAGATGAGCTATTGTTGTTGTTAGAATATAGCATTGCTGACTGATTGTCACAATATAGTTTGAGTGGTCTTTCAACACCCTTCAAAATGCACAACCCAGTGACAAAATTCGGCAGCCATATTTCATGGTTGGATGCCTCATAGCATGCTACAAACTCTGCTGCCATTGTGGAAGAAGCTATGAGTGTTTGTTTAGCACTCCTCCAAGAAATAGCTCCACCAGTCAACAAGTATATGTAGCCTAATATGGATCTCATACTATCTTGCCATCCAACATAATCGGAGTCGGAATACCCTGTGATTTTCAACTGATTTGATCTCCTATATGTGAGCATGTGATCTTTTATTCTCTACAAATACCTCATAACCCGCTTGGCTGCTTTCCAATGATCCATCACAGGGTTACTTAAAAATCTGTCTAACATACCAACAATGTATACAACATCCAGACGCGTACACATCTAAGCATACATTATACTCCCTACAGTTGATGCATACGGAATCTTCTGGATTTTCTTAACTTTAAGGCTATTTTTAGGGCACTGATTGAGACTGAACTTGTCTCCCTTAGCGACAGGTGTGTCACCTGGTTTGTTATCTTACATGCAAAAAATTTTGAGCACTTTATCGATATAGCTCCTTTGTGATAATTCAAGAATACCCCAAGAGCGATCTCATTGTATCTAGATCCCTAATACAAATAAGGCGTCACCAAGATCTTTCATCTCAAAATTCTTTGATAGAAATCTCTTGGTTTCGTGCAACATGCCTATATCATTTGTGGCAAGCAGTATGCCATCGACATACAAGGATAGAAATATATGCTTACTCCCACTGAATTTGTTATGTACACAATTATCAATTGCGTTTTTCTCAAAACCAAACGAGATAATCACTTGATGAAACTTGTGGTACCACTGAAGGGAAGCTTACTTGAGTCCATATATGAACTTTGTCAATTTGCAAACCCAAACCATATTCTTTGGGTCTTCCAACTCAATATTTTCTGGTTGCACCATATAAATTGTTTCATCAATGTCACCATTGAGAAACGCCGTCTTGACATCCATCTAATGAAGCTCAAGGTCAAAATGTGCAACAAGTACCATGATTGTCCTAAAAGAGTCTTTCGTTGAAACATGAGAAAAAGTTTCTTTAAAGTCAATCCCTTCCTTTTGGATAAAGCCTTTAGCTACAAGACGAGTCTTATATCTCTCCACGTTACCTTTCGTAGCCCATTTGGTTTTAAATATCCATTTACAACCGATGGTTAAAACCAATAGGCTTCGCACGTTCTGGTAAAGGGACAAGTTCTCAAACCTTATTGTCTTGCATAGACTTATACTCCTCATTCTTGGCATCAATCCACTTGTGGGTGGTGAGATGAACTGAATTGAAGCTTAATTCCCAACTTCTTCCAAAGGGTTCTCCAAAAATGGCTTAGAAATTTTGAATCTCGGTCAGAAGTGATTATTTTTAGAATGCCATGGAGCTTAACAATCTCCTTAAAGTAGAGGTCAGCAACATGAGTAGCATCTAAAGTCTTGTTGCAAGGAGCAAAATGAGCCACTTTAGAGAATCTGTCCACTACCACCATAATTGAATCTTTACCCTTTTGAGTTCTTGGCAATCCCACAATAAAGTCCATACTCACATCTTCCCATGGTGTTGTTGGAATTGGAAGAGGAGTGTATACTCCAACATTGCTCCCATGCATATTGGCTTTGTGACAAGTAACACATCTCTTCACAATCTTCTCAACATTTTGCACAAGCTTAGGCCAATAGAATCTTTCTTGCACCATGATCAATGTCTTGTCTCGACCAAAGTGTCCAGCAAGCCCTCCACCATGAACCTCTTGAATTATGGATTCTCTAAGTGAGCAATTTGGAATACAAAGCTGCTTGCCCCTGAATAGATAACCATCATGAATAAAGAATTGTTTCTTTGGTCCACTTAAACAAGCTTTTCAAAGATTGCCAAAATCAGAATCATCTTCATAAAGGGTTTTCACAATCTCAAAACCAACCACCACAGATTGCATATTATTCAACAAAGCATGCCTCCTACTCAATGCATCGGCCACCTTGTTCAATATTCCAGATTTATGTTTAAAAACAAATTGAAAAGTTTAAAGGAATTCTACCCATTTTGCATGCCGTGCACTTAGCTTGTGTTGAGTGCTTAAGTATTTCAAGGCTTCATGATCTGAATAGAGAACAAATTCCTTTGGCAGCAAGTAGTGACTCCAATGATCTAGAGCTCGGATGATGGCATAGAACTCTTTGTCATATGTCGAATACTTCCTCTTTGCATCATTCAACTTCTCACTAAAGAAAGTAATGGGTCTTCCTTCTTGGCTAAGAACAACTCCAATCCCCACTCATGAAGCATCACAATCAACTTCAAAGATTGCTTTAAAATTTGGAAGAGCTAAGATAGGTGCCTCGGTCATCTTGGTCTTAATAAGATAAAAACTTGCTTGAGCGGCTTCATTCCACTTGTAAACTCCACCTTTTAAGCATTCCGTGATAAGAGCAATTAAAGTGCTGAAGTTCTTGATAAACCTTTGGTAAAATGGGACCATGCCATGGAAGCTCCGAATGTCAAAAATCGTCTTTGGTGTTGGCCAGCTCACGATTGCTTCTATCTTACTTGGGTCAGCTTTGATTCCTATAGTGGACACAATATAACCAAGGAAAACAATGTTATCAGTAAAAAATTAATATTTCTTGAGGTTGACGAAGAGTTGCTGCTCCCTCAAGGTGTCAAAAACCTTTTTCAAATGCTCTTTGTGTTCTTGATTGGACTTGCTGTACACTAGGATATCGTCAAAATAGACCACACCTAATTCTCCCATAAAAGGCTGAAAAACTTGTGTCATCAATCTCATAAAAGTACTTGAAGCATTTGATAAGCCAAATGGCATGACTAGCCATTCATATAAACCCTTGCTGGTTTTAAAGGCAATTTTCCATTCATCTCCCGCCCTCATCCGGATCTGATGGTATCCACTCCTTAAATCAAGTTTTGAGAAAACCACAGCTCCATACAATTGGTCAAATAGGTCATCAAGCCTCGGAATAGGGAACCGATACTTGATTATGATCTTATTGATTGCTCGGCTATTTACGCACATACACCATGACCCATATTTTTTTGGTACAAGCAAGGCAGGTACAGTACAAGGGCTCATGCTTTCTCTAATTAGTCCCTTATTTATCAACTTTTCAACTTGTTTTTGTAATTCGATCTGCTGATTTGGATTCATCCTGTAGGCAGCCTTATTTGGTAAAGATGCTCCTGGTACAAAGTCATAGGAATCTCTTCGGACACAACATCATCAAATTCTTTCAACAATGGATGAATTAGCTCACTTTGATCATTCTGAATAGTTTTATTTTCTTCTACAATCAACAATGTAAAGGCTTCTTCTCCTTTAGTAATAATTCTTTCAAATTGATAACTGGTTAAGAAAGAATTACCTTTCCCTTTTTCTGTTTGTGAGTCATCATGTATCTTTATAAGAGCTAATTTGATTCGGACTCCATCCTTTATGAAAGTATGAGTATTACTAAACCAGTCATATATTGCTTTCCGGTCATATTGTCATGGCCTTCCCAACAAGAGATGGCAAGCCTCCATTGGTGCCACGTCGCACCAGATTTCATCCTTGTAATTTTTGCTAATTGAGAAAGTCATCAAACATCACTTTGTAACCTTCAAACCGTTGCCCTTCTAGAACCATTAAATCTTGTAAGGTCGCGGGTGAGGTTCAGTTTTCAGGTTCAATTTATTCACCATTTCTTCGGCTATCATGTTAGTACAGCTGCCACCATCAATGATAACATTGCATACCTTACCAAGAACAGTACATCTTGTATGAAATATGTTATCTCTTAACCATGGCTCTTCTTCACTGTGGACTGAGTGGAGGCTTCTTCGAATCACCAACACTTCTCCTTCATCAACATATTCAGTCACTTCCTTTGAATTTTCCACATAGCTTGGTTATTCCTCTTCTTCTTCTTCAAGAATTTATTCGATGATGGTCACCACCTTTCGATTCGGACAATCGAAAGCTATATGTCCATACCCTTGGCACTTGAAACACTTCCTATTGTCATTGGAAGTATTTGCTGTTTGTCACTTTTCCCTTCAATTTTTGATGGTGTTAACCCCTTTATTAGAGCCTTAGGTTCCAAGCCACTACTTGATTGGTTGGCAGAACTCGGTTGTGAATTAGACTTAAAAAGATATTTTTTTTATCCTTTTGTTGTTGTTCCACATTAATTGCAAGCTTACGAACATCGTTAAATGTCCAATAAGGCTGGAGATGGATCACATCCGAAATACTCTTCTTTAGACCACCCAGAAACCTAGCAATTGTTTGATTTTTCGGCTTCATCACGACACATTTCAGCATCAAATACTCAAACTCACGAGTATACTCTGTGAATACCTAGAGTGCCATCTCTTTCTAAAACATGTATATATACAATAAAAGAAAAAGATTCACGAACACATACATCAATTAATCAAGGGTAAAACCTGGCTCTGATACCAATTGTAGGGAAAAAAACGGTTTAAAAACACAGCGGAAGCGTGAGAAAAAATGAAATTAGGGTTTGCGTATAAATAAAATTTTTCCCTTTTATGCAACGAGAACCTTAACCCTAGATTAATTGATGTATATAAAAGTATCATACCTTTTTGCATGACGATTGAACAAGCACCGAATTGATTCCGTAAGATCTTCCAATCCAATCACGAACGTGAATCACCTTGGAGTGTGGGCTTGTATGTGTGCGGATATGTGTGTGCATGAGTAAGCACTCGTGTGTATGTGTGTGTTTTTGTGTGCATGCGTGAGCATGCCTGTGGGAGTGCGGGCGTGCTTGCGTGTGTATGTGCTTGTGTGTGTATGTACTTACGTGCGTGCGCATTCGTGCATACGTGTGTGTGCTTGTATGCATGCATACATACATTCGTGTATGCGTGTGTACGTGTGTGCGTGCATGCATGCGTGTATATGAACGTGCGTGCATTCGTGAGTGTGTGCTTCTGAGCATGAGTATTTTTGAGCTTGCGTGTGTGTGTGCTTACTTGCATACGTGTGTGCGTGAGTGTGTTTGAGCATACGTGCATGTGTGCATGCATAAGTACTTACCCGTGTGCGTGCATATGTACATGCGTATATGTGTATGTGCGTGCGTGCTTGCTTGTGCAGATGTGTGCCTACGTTCATGCGTGCATACGTGTGTGCGTACGTGCTTAAGTTCATACGTGTGTGTATGTGTGTGTGCTTGCATGCATGCGTTCGTTCTTGCGTTCGTACATGTGTTCGTGTGTGCTTGCATGTGTACGTGCGTGTGTGCGTGCCTGTATACGTGCATACGTTCGTGCATGCGTTCGTGTGTTCTAGCACTCGTGCGTGCATAGGTGCGTCCGTTCATGCGTGAGTGTGTGCGCACATGTGTGCTAGCATGCGTTTGTACATGCGTTCATGCATTTTTGCATGCATGCTTGTGTGTTTGCGTGTGTATATGAGTTCATGCTTGTGCGGGTGTGTGCCTGCGTGCATTCCTTCCTGCATGCATGTGTGTGCATGCGTGCATGTGTGCATGCGTACTGGTTACTAATTCTCCGTGTACATGTGATTGCTTACTATAACAGGTCTACGATCAAACAAGAGGATTATCGACTAAAGTTATTGAGCTACAAGTCTTTATAGTCGGAAAGCCCGAGCAAGCTATCTATTTTCACACTTAAGCAATGTTCTTTTCTTGTTACTTTTCCCAAGCTAAGTCAACTTGCAATAGAGGTTGAACCTAGAGGGAGATCAGAAAAGAAGCAAGTACATGCAAGATATGAACTAGATCTAAAGTTAAACTTCATTGATGAATGGGGGAGCCTGTTCCCCAGTGAGGCTACAACAAACAGGGAGCCCAACCCCTGATTTCGGGCTACAAAAAAAATAATGATCAAGCATGAGTAAAGATGGGATGCCCACCCCCCCCCTTTCTGGGCATTCAGTGTAAGCTACAAGAAGGTGCTTCTGCATCCTCTCGGTCTCCTCTAGCTTCTCCCCCTTTCGAAGGAACCTCGCCTTCTGCTCCTCCTTCAAGTGATCGCTCATCCCAGACGGCCGCCTCTGCCACCTCTTCCCGAGGATGCCCCTCGACTGCCTCATGATCATAAAATAAATAATATGGTGTGTAATATTAATCTAGAAGGGGGTGAATAGATTTTAATTAACTTTTACCCAATGTGTGTGCGTGTGTACGTACGTTCATGCATTTTTGCATGCATGCTTTTTGTGTATGTGTGTTCATGCTTGTGCATGTGTGTACCTGTGTGCATGCCCTTCTGCATGCATGTGTGTGCATGCGTGCATGGGTACTTGTTTGGGTATGTATGCATGCGCGTGTACGTGTGTGCTTGCGTTCATCCATATGAGTGTGCTTGCGTGCATGCGTACGATCTTGTGTGCTTGTGTTCGTGTGTTCGTGTGTTCGTGCATACGTGCTTGTATGTATGTGTGCGTGTGTGTACGTGCATTCGTGCGTATGTGTATGAGTACATGAGTACGTGGTAGCGTGGGTGCGTGCGTGAGTGCGTGCATGCACGTGTGTGTGTGCTTGTGTGCGTGGGTCTGTACGTGAGTGAGTTCTAGCCTGAGTACTCCTGTGCGTGCCTGCGTGTGTGCTTTCGTGCATACGTGTGTGCGTGAGTGTATTCGAGTGTGCATCTTACGTGGAAGTGTGTATATGTACACACGGATGCTCGCAAGTATGCTCACACTTATACGTGTGTTTGTCCGTATGTGTGTACTCACTTGTGCTTACGTACATGCATGGGTACGTGCATGCATTAAAGTGAACGTGCGTGCGTGCATGCATTCAAACGTGCGATCATGCCTGAGTTCATGCGTGAGTGCGTGTGTGCTTATGTGTGTGCGTGCATGCGTGGGTGAATGCGTGTGTGTGTTTGCGTACGTACATGCAGTCGAGCGTAAATATGTGCTTGAGTGCGTGCATGTGTGCTTGAGTGCATACGTGTTTCTGTTTGTGCTTGCAGACGTGCATGCATGTGTACACACGTGCATGCTTATGTTTGTGTCAGCATCTGTGTGTACGTGAGTGCGTGCATCTATGCGTGAGTGTGTTCGAGCGTGAGTGCACGTGTTCGTGAGTGCATGTGTGCTTAAGTGCTTGCATGTATGCATGAGTGTTTTTTAGCATGCCTGTATGCGTGCGTGCGTACTTACGTACACGTGTGCGGTTACACGTACATTTATGCATGTGTGCGCTATACGTGTGTGCATGTATAAGTACGTGTGTACGTGCATACGTAACTGCGTGCTAGGGCGGGTGTGTGCTTGCTTTCATTCTTACGTGCTTACGTTCGTGCGTTTGTGAGTGCTTCCTTGCATGCGTGCTTTCATGCTTACGTTCGTGCGTGCATATGTGTGTGCTTACGTGAGTGTGTGCTTGCATTTGAGCGTGCATACGTGAGTGCTTACGTTCGTGCATACTTTCGTGTGTGCGTGTATACATGTGTATGTTCGTGCTTGCGTTGGTACGTGCGTGCATGACTGCATATGCGCATGTGTGATTGCATGCATGCGCGAGTGCTTGCGTTCGTGCGCCAGTACACACGTGTGTGCTCGCGTGCGTGCTTGCTTGCTTACGTACATGTATGCAAGCGAATGTGTGTGCGTTTGTGAGTGAGAACGTACATGCTTGCGAGCGTGCAAGCTTAAGTGCATGTGCGTATGAACGTGCGTGTATGTGCTTATAAATATACATGCGTGCGAGCTTGCGTGCTTGCATGCATGCATAAGTGCATTCGTTCGTGCGTGCGTGCTTGCGTGCAGGCATGTGCCTGCTTGCTTGAGGGCATGCTTGCCTGCATGTGTATTTACGTACGTGCATGCACGGGCGAGTGTGTGTGTGCTTGCATTGCATGCTTGCGTGCATGCACGTGTGTGTGCATATGTGCTTGCATGCGCACCTGCGTCTGTGCGTCTGTGCTTAAGGGAGTTCGATCGTGCGTGTGCTTGTGTATGCCTGCGTGTGTTCTTATATGCTTGCATGTGTGCGTGCGTGTATTCGAGCGTGCATGCATATATACGTGCACGTGTGTGTGTATGTGTACATGCGTACGTTCACGCTTGTGTGCAAGCATTTTTGCCTAAGTACAAGCACAGGTTTGTGCTCTAGTTTATACGTGCGTGCGTGCGTTCTTACATTAGTGCAAGTCTGAGTACGTGCTTGCATGCGAGAGTTCATGCTTACGTGCATGCTTGTATGTGTGTGTGCATACATACATGCGTGCGTGCGTTCGTACGTATGTATGTTCGTGAATGAGTCTATGCACGTATGCATGCGTTAGTGAGCACGTGTGTGCTCACATGTGCTTGCGTGCATGCATGCATACGTGCGTGCATGCAAGTGAACGTGCGTGCGTACGATCTTTTATGCATACGATCATGCCTGAGTTCGTGTGTGAGTACGTGCGTGTTTGCTTGAGTGTGTGTTTGCGTTCGAGCGTACGTGCTGGAGTGCTTATGTTCGTGCAAACGTTCGTGCGTGCGTACGTACATGTGTATGTTCGTGCTTGCATTTGTACTTGCATGCATGAGTGCATACGCGTATGTGTGCACGCGTGAATGCACGTATGCGTGAGTGCGTGCATTCGTGCGCGCATGAACACGTGTGTGCTCTCTTGCGTGCTTACTTACATGCATGCAAACGAATGTGCATACGTTCGTGAGTGAGTGTGTACATGCTTGCGAGCGTGTAAGCTTATGTGCATGTGCGTATAAACATATGTGTGTGAGAGCTTGCGTGCTTACCACGTGCATGCAGGCATGCCTGCAATGTGTACTTGCGTGCGTGCATGCACGCACGCGTGTGTGAGTGCTTGCATTGCATGCACGTGTGTGTGCATACGTGCGTGCCTGCGAGCGTGCGTCTGTCCATCTGTGTGTGAGGGAGTTCGATCGTGCGTGCGCTTTTGTATGCCTGCGTGTGTTCTTATGTGCTTGCATGTGTGCGTGAGTGTATTTGAGCGTTCATGCATATGTACGTGCGCGTGTACGTGTATGTGTACATGCGTCCGTTCACGTTTGCGTGCATACATTTTTGCTTGCGTACAGGCACATGTTTGTGCTCTAGTTTATGCGTGCGTTCTTACATTCGTGCAAGTCTGAGTACGTGCTTGCATGCGAGCGTTCATGCTTGCATGCATGTGTGCGTGCGTGCGTATGTATGTATGTTCATGCGTGAGTCTGTGCACGTATGCGTGCGTTACTGAGTACGTGTGTGCTCACATGTTCTTACTTGCGTGCATGCATACATGCGTGCATGCATACATGTGTGCATGCAAGTGAACGTGCGTGCATGCGATCGTTTATGCATGCAATCTTGCCTTAGTTCATGCGTGAGTACGTGCGTGCTTATGTGTGTGCGTGCGTGCATATACTCGTGCGTGCATACGTACATGTGTGCGTACGTACATGTGTACGTACGTTCGTTAGTGCCTGCGTGCACAGGTGCTTGCTTATGTGCGTGCCTGTGTGTGTACGTGGGTGCGTACGTGCTTACGTGTGTGCGATCGTGCGTGCATACGAGCAAATGTGTGTGCGATCGTGCGTGCGTTCATGCATTTATGCATGCATGCTTGTGTGTGTACATGTGTACATGTGTACGTGTGTTCGTGCTTACGCGTGTGAGTCCGTGGGTATATTCTTGGGTTTGTATACGTGTGCACGTTCGTGTGTGAATGCGTTCATCCATATAAGCGTGCGTGCGTTCATTCGTTCGTTCATGCGTACATGCTTGTATGTGTGCTTGTGTGCGTCTGTACATGCGTTCGTGAGTGCGTGTATGAGTACATGCTTGCATGTGTGCATGCATACCTGTGTCCATGCATATATATGTGCACGTGTGCTTGTACGGGTACATTTATACATGCCTGCACGTATGCATGTATGCGTGCATGCGTGCATACGTACATGCTTACGTGCATGCATGCGTGCGTGCGTGTCTAAGTGCCTAAGTGCTTGAGCGGGTGTGTGCTTGTGTTCATTCTTGTGTGCTTACTTTCATCTATTAGTGAGTGCTTCCTTGCATGCGTGCTTTCGTGCTTACGTTCGTGCGTGCATGAGTGCGTGCGTGCGTGCGTGCGTGCGTGCGTGCGTGCTTGCTTGCATATATACGTGTGTGCGTGCGTGCGTGCTTGCATTCAAACGTGCATACGTGAGTGCTTACGTTTGCGCATGTATGAGTGCGTGCTTGCATACCTGTGTTCACGCATGCGTGCGTAGGTGCTTGCATTCGTGTTTGAGTGCATGCGTGCGTACGTGCATACACGAGTGCATGCATGTATGCGTGCATTCGTACCCGTATGCACACGTGTGTGCTCGCGTTTGTGAGTGAGTGCGTACATGCTTTCTTGTGTGTGTACTTGCTTGTGCAGGTGCGTGCGTGCATGTGTTTACACGTTCATGCATTCGAGAGTGCGTGCGTGCGTGCCTGCGTGTGTGCATGTGTATGCATTCGTGTATGTGTACGTGCGTGTGGGAATACGCGATTGCTTGTGTACGTGTATACGTGCGTGCGTGTTTGTATGCGTGCATGAGTGTTTGTATACGTGCGTGCATATGTGCATGAACGTGCTTGCGTGCGTGCAAGCGAGCTTGAGTGTGTACGTGCGTGCATGCATGTGCCTGCTTGCCTGTAGGCATGCTTGCGTGCATGTGTACTTACGTGCGTGCATGCGTGTGTGCGTGTGTGTATGTGTGCATGCCTGCGTGCTTGCGTGCATGCATGTAAGTGTGTGTGCATGCTTGCATGCATGCGAGCGGATGCGTATGCTTAAGTGCGTGCATCTATGCGTGAGCGTGTGCATGCTTACGTGTGTTCTTACGTGCCTACGTGTGTTCTTACGTGCTTACGTGTGTGTGTGAGTGTATTCGAGCATGCATGCATATGTACTTGTGCATGTGTGTGTATGCGTACATACGTGTGTGCATGCTTGCGTGCGTGTGTGCATGCATATGTTTGTGCTCTAGTTCATGCGTGCATGCGAGCGTTTTTACATTCGTGCAAGTCTAAGTGCGTGCTTGCATGCGAGCGTTCTTGCTTGCTTGTGTGCGTGCGTGCGTACATGCATGCTTGCGTGCATACGTGTGTACGTGGTACGTACGTTTGTGTGTGAGTCCGTGCACGTATACGTGCATTCGTGCTCATATGTGCTTATGTGTGTGTTTACGTACGTACCTGTGTGCGTGAGTGTCTTCAAGCGTGCACGTATACGTGTATGTGTACATATGTACATGCTTGAGTGCTTGTGTGCATGCATGCGCGGGTGTGTGCTAGCATTCGTGAGTGTGTAATTGGGTGCTTGCATGCGTGAGAGCATGCATGCGTGCTTGAATATATATGTGTGTTCGTACGTGCATGCATACGTGCATGCACGTGTGTGTGCGTTCCTGCGTGCGTTCGAGCATGGGTGTGTGCTTAAGTGCGTGCGTCCGTATGTGAGTGTGTTCGAGCATGCATGCATACATGCGTGCGTGTATGTATTGGTACGTATATATGTGTGTGAATGCGTGCATGTATACGTGCATGAGTGTGCACGTGTGTGCTTATGAGCATGCATATGTACGTGCATGCATGCGAGTGAACACGTGTGTGCTCATGCACTAGAGTATACGTGCGTGCGTTCGTGTGTTCGACAGTGCGTGCGAGCAATTGTGCCTGAGTTCGTACATGAGTGCTTGCATACGTGTGTGCGTGCTTACATGTGTGTGTGCATACGTACGCGTGTGCATGCATACGTTTGTACGTGTGTACATATGTGCGTGTGTACTTGCGTGCATATGAGCGTTCCTGTATGCATGCGTCTGTGCATTAGTGTGTTTAAGCTTACGTGCACGTGTGCATGTGTCTATACGTGAGTGTGTTTGAGCATGTGTGTATGAGTGCGTGCATGTGTTGTGTGTGTGTCTGTGCATGCGAGCGTAAGTGTGTGTGAGTGTGTTTGAGCATATGTGCTCGTGTGCCTGTGTGCGTGTGTTCTTACGTGAATGCGTGCCTGCATGTGTGTGTGCCTGCGTGCGTGCAAATGTGTGCATGGGTGCGTGCATACTTGCGTGCGTGTGGCATACGAGCGTACATGTGTACGTGCGTGCATGCTTTCATGTTCACGTGCGTGCATATATGCGTGCGTGAACGTGTGCATACATGCGTACATGTGTTTGTGCGTGTGTCCTTGCATGAGTGCACGAGTCTGTGCAACCCTACGTGCGTGTGTGTCCGGATGCACACATGTGTGTGTCCGTACGTGTGTGCATGCCTGCATGCATGAATGTGTGCAACCATGTGTGCGTGCATGCACACGTGCATGTTTGCATGTGTTTGTGCTCGTGTGCATGCTCGCATGGGTGCATACGTGTGTTCATGAGTCAGAGCATACGTGCGAGTGGGCGCACGTGCATACGTTCATGCATGCATGCAAGTATGTGTGCTTTCATGCGTGTGTGCATGCTTTCCTGTATGCCTACGTTTGTGTTTGCGTTCGTGTGTATGTTCATGTGTGCTATCGTGCGTGAGTGTGTGCGTGCATGAGTGGGTATGTGTTTGTCTGTGTACGTGCGTACGTGCGTGCACTGCTACGTACGTGTATGCATGCACTGCTACGTACGTGCATGCGTGCATCTGTGTGTACGTGCATGCGTACGTACTTTGGTGTGCACGTGTTTGCCTGCGTGTTTACGGGAGTGCGTGGGTGCATGCGTGCATATGTGCGTGCATGTTTGCATTATAGTGGGCGTGCGTGCATGCGTTCATGAGTACGAGCGTGCTTGCGTATGTGTATGCGTGCACAGGTGCGTGTGTGTGTGCATGCCTGTGTTCATGCTTGCGTGTGCATGCCTGCTTGCATGCCTGCAAGTGAGCTTAAGTACATGCGTGCATTCGTTAAGACGTGCATGCACGCTTGCGTACGTTCGTGCATGCATTCATGAGTGCGTGTATGTGTGTATGCTTGTGTACGTACGTATATGCGTGCGTGCATACATGCTTGCATGCATGCGTTCATAGACGTGTGTGTGCATGCATGTTTTCATAAGTCCCTACATCTGTGTGTGAGTGTGTTCGAGCGTGCATATGCCTGTGCGTTCATGCATGTGTGCTTACGTGTGTGCGCGAGTGTGTGCGTTCGTGCTTGTGTGTGAGTGCGATAGTGTATGCGTACGTGAGATCTTGCGTGCTTGTGCAAGAATGCGTACAAGAATGCATGCGTGCGTGTGTCCGTGCATCTACGGGTACGCTCGTGTGTTCGTGTGTTTTGTGTGCATTCGTTGCTTTTATACATGCATGTGTTCATATGTGCATGCATACGTGCGTGCATTCCTACATGTGCATGTGTGTACGTGCGTGCATGCATGTGAGCATATGTGTGTGCGTGAGTGCGTGCGTATATGAGTGTGTTTGAGCATGCGTGTGCGTGTGTGTGTGTGCTTACTTGCTTACATACGTCCATGCTTACGTTTGCATGTGTGCGTGTATGATTGCATTGGTCGGTGCATGCTTGCGCATTTGTATGCTCTCGTTCGTGAGTGCGTGTGTGCATAAGTGCTTGCGTGCGTGTGTGTGTGCATGTGTGTGTGCTTACATTCGTGCATGCACGTGTGTGTGCGTGCTTGCGCCAGCGTACGTGTATGCGTGAGTGCGTGTGTATGTACGTGATTGTGTTCTATCGTGCGTGCTTGTGTACATGCATACGTGTGTGTTTACTTGCGTGCTTGTGTGTGAGTGAGATAGTGTGTGCACGCATGAGATCGTGCGTGAGTCCGTGCGTGCTTGTGTGTGCATCCGTGCGTGCGTGCGTCCGTGGGTACGCATGTGCGTACGTGTGTTTGTGTGTGCTTTCATTGCTTTTGTGTGTGCTTTCATTGCTTTAGTGCGTGCGTGCGTGCGTGTATGTGTACGTGCGTGTATGTGTATGTGTGTGAATGCATGCATGCGTACGTGCGTGCATACGTGCGTGCATGCATGCTAGCCTACGTGTGTGCTTGAGTGTGTTCGAGCGTGCGTGCGTGTGTGCGTGTGTGCTAATGTTCATGCTTACGTGCGATCATGCGTACGTGCATGCTTGCTTGTGAATGCTTTCGTGCGTGCATAAGTGTGTTCGTGCATACGTGCTTGCGCGTTTGTATGCTCGAGTGCGTGAGTGCGTGAGTGCGTGCGTGCCTGCTTGAGTATGTGCGTGCGTGTTTTTGTGTGCTTTCATTGATTTCATGCATGCGTGTGTGTGTGTGTGTGTGTGTGGGCGAATGCGTGCTTGCGTGCATGCTCGTGTGTGTGTGTGTGTGCGTGTGTGCATGCCAGCGTACGTGTGTGTATGCGTGCATGCGTGTGTGCTTACATACGTGCATGAGTGTGTGCGTGCGATAGTGTGTGCGTGCGTGAGATCGTGCGTGAGTGTTGCGTGCTTGTGTGTGCGTTCGTGTGTTTGTGTGTGCTTTCGTTGCTTTCGTACGTGAGTACCTGCGTATGTACT
>CM065297.1:16040597-16098097 GCA_032871835.1 Dipteronia dyeriana
CGGATTTCCCTTGAAATGATGGGACCTTCATCTTTATACCACTAAGGTTATCATCCCCTCGGTTTCGATCTCTCCTATCATATCCATTCCTTCTATGACTACCCACGGACTCCTCCTCCTCACCATATTCATCCCCGTAGTAATCATTAACTTCTCTTCTAACCGGAACTCTCTGTCTCCCACGTGCTTGTGGAACTGTTGTGGCTGCTCCGCGCATGCATTCTCCACTTGATCTAAATGCTCATGTAAAGGTTCCAATTCCTCCCTCATCAACCGTATCATCTCCTCTACTAATGCCTCCTTCCAAATTTTTAGATCCACCGGAATGGAAGTATTTTCAGTAGTGCCTTTATCTTTGTTTATGGACATATTTTTTCTGCAAAATAAAGATTAGAAGAAACAAAACCTCACAACACTCCCTCACATGTTTCACTAGAATAATCAATTCACTCAACACTCGTGTTTTCACATAATAAAATTCAGCTTTTACCCTCAATATGTTCTCACCACTCTTGCCTTTTTCCACTCGTTATTTCTCAAGAGTTCTTATCAAACTAATTCAAACAAATAATCAAGACTTCTTAGCCACGTTCACCACACCAAGATTTTTTTTTCTAGGTTCACACGAAACGATTCACAAAGAACCAAACAAAGACGAGTTTCCACTACGATTTTTTTTTTTGAATATCAATTCACGGAATCAAGGAAAGAAATAGATATAGTTGATATATGTCAACTACATAAACTAAAAAAAATTGTACTCTTTTCTTCTTTTTTTACCGATCTTGATCAAATGGACTCAAGTACGGTTTTTTTTAATCAAACGAATACAGAAAAGACAAAGAATATGGATAGTTTAAACCTGAGTTTAGAAACCAGGCTCTGATACCAAATGATACGATCCTCGTCGATTTATGACTAAGACCGTTTTATGATCTGGTTTGGATGGAAACCGAGACCCAACACCTATAGCGAGATGCGAACCTTGGTATAAAGGAAGACGCCACAATCAAGGATGGGATACTTGATTGATAAGTCGGGAAGGAACGCCACAGAAAATTTCTGATAAGTTCCAATTAGTTCTCAAAGAACAAAAGAGAAATTGCTCTCTATTTTTTTATGAAATAATCGACTGCCTCTTATTTAAAGAAAATGTACAATTTATAGTACTAAGGCCACAGAAGACCAGCCTTAGAAATCCCTAGAAATCCAAAGATTTATTACAAAGATTCCTAAAATTGTGCCCAAGGCAACGAAAAAGAAAAGTTGACAAATTAAAAACATTCTTAAATAAGCTAAGTTCGGCCTCAAATCAAGGAAGTCAATCTTGACTTTAATTCCTTAATATCTAAGCCTAAAATTGTACAACAAGAAATAAAATTGACATTTATTCATTCATAAATCAGCTCCAACGCCTATTGACTTTCTTGGACTTGAATCATGTTTGTTATAGGCATGAGATTTCTTTCATCACCTTCAAAGCCCAAATCCCTTGAATAAGCCCACTTAATACATTTTGGAACTTCTTGGCTCATGCTCTTTTAATTGGACCAATGGAAACTTGAATTGGATCCGTATTCCATGATCTCGTGCTAGCCACATCTTCATCATTACATGCGTTCATGCAAGCGTACGTGTGTGCATGAGTGCATGCGTCTAAATGTGAGTGTGTTCGAGCATGCGTGCATTTACATTCGTGTATGCTTACGTGTGTGCATGCGTGCGTGCGTGCTTGCGTGCTTGCGTGTGTGCTTACGTTCATGCATGCATGCTTATGCTTTTGTATGCTCATGTACGTGAGTGCGTCTATGCTTGCGTACGTGCATGAGTGTGTACGTGCATGTGTGTAAGTACGTGCGTGTACGTACGTGCGTGTGTGCATGTGTGCTTGCGTGCGAGCTTGCGTACGTGTGAGTCTGTGCACACATGTGTTTGTGTGAGACTGTGCACACATGCGTGCGTTCGTGTACGTGTGAGTGTGCGTTTGTGTGAGCTTGCATTCCTGCGAGTGAGCTTAAGTGCATGCGTGCATGTGCATGCGTGCATGTGCATGCATGTGTGCATGCCTACAGGAGTATGAGCGGGCTAGCATATGTGTGTACTTACGTGCATGCATGTGTGCGTGCATGCATGCCTGTATTCATACGTACTTGCATATGTGTGTGCTTGTGTGCGTGCGTACGTGCATACGTGTGTGTATGCGTGCATGCACGTGTGTGTGTGCGTGCATATGTGCTTGAGTGTGTGTGTTTGTGCGTGAGTGTGTTCGAGCGTGTGTGCATGTGTATGTGCGTGCATGTGTGCTTACATGCGTGCATGTACGCGTGAATGTGTTCAAGCGTA
Source organism: Dipteronia dyeriana (assembly GCA_032871835.1). Lineage (NCBI taxonomy): Eukaryota > Viridiplantae > Streptophyta > Magnoliopsida > Sapindales > Sapindaceae > Dipteronia > Dipteronia dyeriana. Next base: position 16,042,941 of record CM065297.1, read on the forward strand.
CTTGTACGCGTGCAAGCATGCGTTCATAAGTACGTGCGCGTGTGTTTGTATGTGTACATGCATGTTTGCGTGAGTGAGTGTGTATGTGTGTGTGTGCATGCGTGTGTGCTTGTGTGAGTGGTTATGCGCTTGTATTCGTGTGTGTGTGTGTGAGTGCATGCTTGCATGCTTGTGTTCGTGCTTACGTTCATGAGTGTGTGGGTGCATGCATGCGTATGTGCATGAGTGAGTGAGTGTGTAGGTGCATGCACGCATACGTGCATTTATGTGCGTGTGCATGCGCACATGTGTGCTCTCGTGTCCTTAGGTGCGTACGTGCGTGTGTATGTGTGTGCATACGGGTGGACGTGCGTGCGTTCATGAATGCGAGCCTACGTGTGTGCCATCGTGAGTGTGTGTTTGCTATCGTGCGTAAGTGCATGCGTGCGTGTGTACGTGCGTTCGTGCATGTGTGCTAGCTTGAGTGCATTCGTGCATGCGTGCATGCGTGCGTGCGTGCGTGCGTGCGTGCATACGTATGTGCATGCGTGAGTGCTTGCAAGCATGCGAGCGTTCATGAGTGTGTGCGTATGTGAGTACTCACGTGCGCATGTGTGTGCTCGCTTGTGCTTGTGTGCGTGTGTGAGATCATTTGTGAGTGTGTTCATGCTTGTGTGTGCGTACGTGCTTGTGTGCGTGTGCATTTATGCATGTGTGTGTGTGTGTGTGCGTACGAGCGTACGTACATATGTTCATGCGTGAGTGCGTGCGTGCGTGCGTACATGCATTTGTGTGTTCGTGCGTACATGCGTGCATTCGTGTATGCGTGCATACGTGCGTGAGCTTGTGTGTGCGTGTGTCTATGCGTGAGTGTGTTCGAGCTTGCGTGCGACTGTGCTTACGTGTGTGTGTGCTTACGTGTGTACATGTGTACTTACGTGTGTGCGTGTGTGCGTGTGTGCATGCGTGCGTGATTGCGTTCGTGCATGCGTGTGTGCCTGTTTATGTGTGTACATTCGTGCATGAGTACGTGTTTGCTTCTGTGGTCGCGTGCATTCGTTCGTGGGTGTGTTCATGAGTGCGTGAGCGTATGCGTGCGTACGTGTGTACTTAAGTGTGTGCACGTATGCATGCATTCATGCGCACGTGCGTGCCTATGTGTGTGCAAACAACTGAACGTGAGTGCGTGAGTGCTTGTGTGTGTATGTGCGTTCGTGCGTGCGTGCGTGCGTTCATGTGTGTGTGCGCGTTCGTGCGTACGTACGTGCTTGGGTGTGTGTGTGTATGCATGCAGGAGTGCGTGCGTGCATGTGTGCGTGCGTGTGTGCATTAGGGTTGATATGAACCTCACCAAGAGCAGTGAGACCCGGAACCATTATATGGTAACGAGGATCGTTTTCTAATCAAGTTTTTAAACAAAGAACGCTATCGGACCGTGACCCGTTACCTATAAGGAGGTAAGAACCAACGGTCTCAAGAAGTTGAACATGCCACACTCAAGAACAAGAAGAAGATGTGAGTGATAAGTCTAGATTTCAGAACTAAAAGAGATGAACTCTCACTATTTTTTTTATTCAACCATGTCTACCGAATTACATCCAATTCGTTCCTTTATATACTAAAACCCTAAACAAAAAGTAAGGCTATAAGCCAACCTAAAAAAAGGAAACAAGATAATTCGGCTATTAAGGCCTTACAATCAAAAGAAAACTAAATCGAGAAACTATTGACTTGCTCCCTAATTGGAAAGCAAAATCTGGAAACAAATCAGCCCCTTAATTTGGGAAACAAATCAACTATTATTATTTGGAAATTAAAAGGAAATAAATTAACCAAAGTTGAATCTTCTCCTAGCTTGTGCCATATGTCAAAGTCTTCCTTATTCGGCCCAATCAATTGCATTGATAACATTAATTACGCATTGGTCTTCAAGTGGGCTTATCTTGGACTTCAACAACTCAAAATCAGGCCAAGTGTCTTGTATTAGGCCATGCAGTGCTTCTTTGAATCTCTTAGCTCTTGCTCTTGTTATTAGCCCAACCGGAACATGCTATAGATCATTTGATGCAGCTGACTTGTTCTCATCAAGGGTAGGCGTGCGTGCAGATGGGCGTGAGTGCGTTCCTGCGGGAGTGAGGGCGTGCTTACGTACATGTATGCAGACACTCATGCGTGCGTGTGCGTGTGCGTGTGCGTGTGAGCGTGTGTGCGTGCAAGCTTGCATGCGCGCGAGCTGTTGGGGTTTATGCCCTAAAGATGTAATTTGTAAATGGATTTATGAAATATATAAAAGGAAAAGTTCAATTCATTCTTGTTGTGTTGTTTATTTAATAACTTGTGCATATAATTAACATCCAAGATTTCCGGATGTAATCTCGAACTATGTATATGAGTGTCATATACAGATGGATACAGTAAGAGACGTGCAATCTAAAAGTCCATAGATAGCAAATAAAGTTTGGTATTTTACTTGTGGTTAATCTATAGTTGCGATCCATTCTGTAATGTACGGTTATTATATCCTGAATCATTCATATGGAGATATGAGAATGGAGGCACCTTGTATGATGAGATCATATAGGACTAGGCCATAATCTATATGAATCTCTCACCAAGATCCGTTTACAGATGAGATTCATATATATAAAAACTAATGATGGCTATATGTGGGTGATCTTAATCCTGAGTGTCTCATCGACTCATTCAGGTTAGATCGTGGTCTTTGATATACCATGGGTGAGGTCGGATGCAATTCCTGATGAATATGCTCCGTATGTTGGGATTGCGGTTTGGCTTATGGTTGGGAAGGTTTGTACACAATAGTGGAATCCACTCCTTCTTGTGAGAAGTAGATGGTAGTTCTCTTAAGGGTTGATTCCGGGATTAGACAATATGAGCGTTCTCCTAATTCCGTAAGGAAATAGGATTTATTGTCCATTAGAGAATCAACGGTACTTCAAGGATATATGTAATTAGAGGGGTATAACAGACATTATGGCCCATCTCTAATTTTGAACTATTGTGGAGGATCACACCATATGTAATAGATATATCGATGGACACCGAGTTATATCAGTCTGTGTAAAAGCGTCTACAGTTGAGAGAGTGCAGCTTCGGGTTTTTAGTAGAATAACATCGGAGTTAATAATCAAGGAATATTAATTAAAGAGTTTAATTAATGATTCTGATGATTATTAAAGCTCAAAATAATGTGGGTCCATTAGGTCTCCTTATTAGCTCGATCGATTTAGGTAACAAGGGTTACGGTAAATTAATTGGATTGTCCAATTAATTGTGTTACAAAAGTGACACGTATATATTCGGGAATTAATTGAATAATGAGATTATTTAATTAATAAATGTTAATAGTTAAATTAATTAAATAATTAGATTATTTAATTATATTGATAATTATGAATTATTAATTAACTATTAAATGGAGGGTGTTAGTTGATATATGGATTTAGGTGAAGATAAAATAATAGGATTATTTTATTTTACTAAATCATTTATCTAAGTATTTGAATTTAAGTTTAAATTTAAAATACTTATTATCACTTTTAATATATTAGATATATTTGAAAAGGATAATTAAAAGATATGTCAATTAATAACACAAGAGATTGCATTGGATGTAAATTGGTGTGTACATGAAACAATAGTCAAAAGCTGAATTTACGTAGGATGCAAATACTTAATACATATATAATACATATTTGTGAAGCAGTGCGATATATATAGAGATCGTGAAGCAAGGCGAGAGATATATATATTGTTGAGCAACAGTGATATATATATTGTGAAGCAGCAAGATAGAGATATTGGTGAGCAACAGTGATATATATATATATATTGTGAAGCAGTGATATATAGATATATTCATGAAAAACGAAGCAGGCGAGAGATATATATTGTTTCATGTTTTATTTTTGTGTTTTTGAAACATATAGAAGAAAGAGTTTCTTCAATTCTCTCTACATCATCCATTCAAGATCCTGAGACCGTGACGCGCCCACACGCAGTTGCCAATCCCGGGAGATAGCGAGGAAGATCGAGTGGTTCAGATAGGAGCACAATCGTAAAGTGAAGGAGCTTCCAAACGTTGGTAAGATTGGTTCAGACAGAAGCATATCGAAAAGTGAAGGAGCCTCCAAACGTTGGTAAGATTTTCTTCTTCTGATTTTTGTTGATTACAATTTCCTTTGTTTACATATTATATGTATTAGTTTCGAAAAATAATTACGATCCCAAGTTCACTGGTCCCAGATACAGATTATGATCTGTATAAAATTTTAAAACCTACTTATGCTGCGTGACCGGTGAACCGGGTTCCAACAATTAGTATCAAAGCCAATTTATTTTTCGGAACAGGAAATTATTTTCGATGCTCCTGTATATATGAATTTTGTTGGCACAATTTAAATTGAATGTATGATGTTTTTGTATGTATATTTTTTTTTTAATTTACAAAAACATGATTGATCGTTAATTATATGGTACTGTGGATTTAGGGTTTATGGGTTGTATTATTTTGTTTTTTTTTGCTTATAATTTTTTTCCTGTTATTGTATTGTAAAAAAAAAATTTGTTGTAACCTATATTGAAGACCTGGAAAAATTGTGAAGAAGGATTCATAAGATGAATTGGAGTGATCTGAACAGAGTGGAAGACTCGGAAATTACAAGAAGACCAAGGAATGCCTTGGGAATTTTTTTAAAAAAAATTAGATTCCAATTTTTTTTTTGTTAAATAATCCACATTACTCGGTCAATTCATGTATGTTTTATATTATGTGATGATAAAAGCATTGTCATACATACGTATGTCATTTAGATTAGATGTGCCTATACAAATATATTTGATATGTCATACATGCATCATAGCCTGATATTTTATGTATTTTTTTTAATATGTTTAAAATGGGTAATATACATAATTGAATATGAATAATGAGATTAGTTTTTATTGGTTAGAAAACTTGGTAATTCTCATTAATATTAATCTAGTTATTAAAGAGTTTAATAAGTTAGATTAATAGGGTCAATTATTGTAATTATGATTAATATGACTAATTACCTAATAATAAATTATCCAAATAAAGTGTTAGTGTTTTAATAATTAAAACTTGGTAAACACTAACATAATAATCTAACCCTGATAAATAGTTTACAAAGGCTTAGATTATTCACTAATATATTAGATTTTTAATTGTTAAAAATCATTCATAATTTATTAGTTAATTAGAATTTGGTTCTAATTAGTTAATGCGCTAGATAACTTGATTAAAGTTAGTCGTTTAATCATGTAAAGTCTAGGTGCATTAACGGTTAATAGAAAACCCAAATTTTAAAATAGTGAGTGAGAAAGGGATATATAACAAATATATCCCGCGGTTTCCATCATTAGTTCAACACCGTGAGATCCGAGTGGGGCCTCGTGACGGCTTTGCTTTCATCCTCCCTAAGGAGGGTTTCCACAAAGGTCAATACCAAGGTTGACTTCCTAACGGATAGGATTTCTGAGGGTATTTAGAGATTGACCGACCCTAAGGCGGTAATTCTCGAGTTAAGCTCATGAGATCTGAAATGGTAGGTTACACTCACAAAGGTTTTGATTAATTTTTGTTAAATAAAAACCTAACTGAATGAACGATGGTTGAATGATATGGAGTAAGAGTTATTCTAGAATATCATTTGATTGAGAATGTCTCGGTCCAACATGCAAAGACTTGACCGACCCTAAGGCGGCACTTCTTTGTGATATGTTGGATTATCATGGTATAGAAACTAGTTTTAAGGTAGTCCTAGTTCGTTAAACATGTGCATGCATCATGTTTAAATTTATGCCAAAGCATTCGTACTTGTTTTAAATAAATGACTGAATGAATGTTTTATTTTATTTCAGCAATTATGTCTTCTACATTACTTCAAATTCTCGCAAACGACAAATTAACTGGAGATAACTACACTAAGTGGAAACTTAACATTAATGCAATATTGGTCACCAAAGACCTCAAGTTTGTGCTTACGGAGGAATGTCCTCCAGTGCCTGCTGTCAATGCCACATAAACTGTTCGTGAGGCATACGAGCGATGGGTCTCATCTGAAAAGAAGGCCCGAACATATCTGTTGGCTTATATGACAGACGTGTTTGTCACAAAGCATGAAGCAATGACTTCAACATTCGAAATCATGGAGTCATTGCAAGCCATGTTCGGGTAGCCCTCCGAGCAAAAGCGACACGAAGCCATTCGTTCTGCTATGCTCGCTCGCACGAAGGAAGGAACGTCAGTTCGGGAACATGTCCTGAGCATGATGTCCTACTTCAACACGATAATAGTCAATGGCGAGGCCATTGACGAACCCAGTCAAGTGAGCATCATACTGACAACTCTTCCAAAGAGTTTCGATCAGTTTAAGAGCAACTACGGGATGAACAAGTCAAAGTTTAGTCTTACACAGTTGCTCAATGAGCTTGCTACCTTTGAGTCTTTAATTAAGGACAATAAGGGTAAGACCGGTGAGACAAATGTTGTTGAACCATCTTCCTCCTCAAATAATAAAAAGAGGAAGAGGTCTGCTAGAAAGGCGAAGGGTAAGCCCAAAGCAAAAAGAATGGTGCCTCCACCGACTTAGGCAAAGGAAAATGTTTCCATTGCGATAAGGTCGGGCACTGGAAGAGGAATTGTCCTCAATACCCGGAGGAGGTAGCCAAGAAGAAAAGGACAAAAGGTAAATATGATTTACTTGTTCTTAAATCTTGTTTAGTGGAAGATGATTCTTCATCCTGGATAATCGATTTGGGGGCCACTAACCATGTTTGTTCTTATTTGCAGTTGACTGATTCTTGAACACAGCTAGAGGAGGGAGCCTTCTCAATGCATGTGGGGTCGGGGGATGTCGTATCGATAAAAGCAGTGGGAGCAATAAGATTGCAATTTTGTAATAATAATAGTTTTTTTATTATTGAACAATGTTTTTTATATTCCTTGATTTACACGGAATTTGATTTTCGTTTATAAATTATTAAAACAATCGTATTCTGTTTCTTTTAATAATAAGTTTGTTGTTATTGGAAAGAGTGGTCTGAATATTTGTTCAGGAATTAATGAAAACAATTTGTATGTGTTAAGATCATTAATACATACTACACTGCTAAACAACGAAATGTTTAAGGTTGAAAATCCAAAAACTAAACGACATAAGATTTCTCCAGATAATGACAAGTATCTTTGGCATCTAAGGCTTGGTCATATCAACCTTCGCCAGATAGACAGACTAGTAAAAAACGGACCTTTAAGTGAGTTAAAGGTTGGCACCTTACCTGTCTGTGAATCTTGTCTGGAAGGTAAGATGACCAAGAGACCTTTTGCTGGAAAAGGGCTTAAAACTAAAGAACCGTTAAAGCTTATACATACAGACGTTTGCGGACCGATGAATGTTAAAGCTAGGGGTGGTTATGAGTATTATGTCACCTTTATAGATGACTACTCAAGATACAGATATGTCTACCTAATGCAACGGAAGTCGGAAACATTTGAAATGTTCAAAGAATTTCAAGCTAAAGTTGAGAATCAATTAGGTAGGACTATCAAGTCTCTACGATCGGATCGTATAGGTGAGTACCTTGACCAAGAGTTTGAAGACTTTATGGTCGAGCATGGGATAGTTTACCAACTCACAGCTCTCGGTACACCACAACAAAATGGTGTAGCGGAGAGGAGAAATAGAACCCTAATAGAAATGGTGAGATCTATGATTAGTTTCTCATCATTACCAAATTCCTTCTGGGGATATGCGTTACAAATAGCTGCATACATTTTGAATGTGGTGCCATCCAAATATGTTCCTAAGACTTCTCTAGAGTTGTGGAATGGTCGTAAAGCACACGTGCTGAAAAATAGAACTGGAAAGCTAAACTCCAAGTCTGTGGTCTGCCTGTTTGTAGGATACTCCAAGGAGACCAGAGGTGGACACTTCTATAGTCCCGGAGATAACAAAGTATTTGTATCGACAAATACAACGTTTCTTGAGGACAGTTATATTAGTGACCATAAACTTTGTTCTAAGATTGTATTGAATGAGTTGGGGCCGGGTGAGACTAGTGCTTCATCAACAAGAGTTGTTGATCCATAAACATCTGAGAGTCAGATGGTTCCTGATCAGGATACACTACCAATTAGACATAGTGAGCGGGTTGTGAGACAACTTGGACACTATTTAGGTATAGGTAAGGGACAAGGTGTTGTTTCTGCTGATAGTGTTGATGATCCATTGACATTTAATAATACAATGGAAGATCTTGATAAAGAGGAATGGCTTAAAGCCATGAATCTCGAAATGAAGTCCATGTACTCTAACTCGGTATGGGATCTTGTAGACTTATCGGATGGGGTAAAACCCATAGGGTGTAAGTGGATCTACAAGAGAAAGAGAGGAGTAGACGGGAAGGTAGAGACCTTCAAGGCAAGGCTACTGGCCAAGGGTTATACCCAGATAGAGGGGGTCGATTATGAAGAGACCTTCTCGCCAGTAGCCATGTTTAAGTTTACTAGGATTCTCTTATCCATTGCTGCCTATTTCGATTATGAAATTTGGTAAATGGACAACAAGACTGCATTCTTGAATGGCAATCTTGATGAGAGCATATATATGATGCAATCAGAGGGATTAGTGTCTCCGGATCAAGAGCAAAAGGTTTGCAAGCTGTAAAGGTCCATCTATGGACTTAAGCAAGCTTCTAGATCTTGGAACATCAGGTTTGATGATGTGATCAAAACCTATGGCTTCGAGCAGAATGTCGATGAGCCTTGTGTCTACAAGCGCATCATTGATAAGAAAGTAGTTTTCTTGGTCCTATACGTAGATGATATCCTACTCATTGGGAATGATGTGGAAGTGTTGTCTGATGTAAAGAGATGGCTGGCTAGCCAATTCCAAATGAAAGATTTGGGAGAGGCGAGTTATGTTCTTAGGATCCAGCTTATAAGGGATCGTAAGAACAAACTCATAGCACTGTCTCAGGCATCATATATCGATAAGATTCTTGTACGATTTTCGATGCAAAACTATAAGAAAGGTAATTTACCTTCTAGGCATGGAGTTAACTTGTCTAAGGAACAATGTCCTAAGACACCTCAAGAAGTTGAAGATATGAGACGGGTACCCTATGCATCGGTAGTAGGTAGTCACATGTATGCTATGTTATACACGAGATCAGACATCTACTATATAGTGGGAGTAGTCAGTAGATACCAGTCCAACCTAGGATTGGATCATTGGGTTGCTGTCAAGACAATTCTCAAGTATCTTCGGAGAACGAGAGACTAAATGTTAGTGTATTCCGGGCAGGATTTGATCCCGTTAGGATACACGGATTCTGATTTTCAGTCAGACATGGATTCTAGGAAATCCACGTCTGGATCAGTATTCACCCTAGGTAGTGGAGCCACTGTGTGGAGAAGTATCAAGCAATCTTGCATTGCTGACTACAACATGGAAGCCGAATATGTAGCCGCTTGTGAAGTTGCTATAGAGGTTGTTTGGCTCCGTAAGTTCTTAAGTGATTTGGAAATTGTTCCAGATCTGGATAGGTCCATCACACTTTATTATGATAACAGTGGTGCTGTGGATAATTCTAAAGAACCAAAAAGCCACAAAAGAGGGAATCATATAGAGAGAAAGTATCATCTCATTAGAGAGATAGTGCAGAGAAGAGATGTGATCGTCACCAAGATAGCCTCACAAGACAATCATGCTGATCCATTTACAAAGACCTTACCGGCTAAAGTGTTTTTGGGTCACCTAGATGGTCTAGGGTTACAAGACATGCCTTACATGCTTTAGTGCAAGTGGGAGATTGTTGGGGTTTATGCCCTAAAGATGAAATTTGTAAATGGATTTATGAAATATATAAAAGGAAAAGTTCAATTCATTCTTGTTGTGTTGTTTATTTTATAACTTGTGTATATATTTAACATCCAAGATTGCCTGATGTAATCTTGAACTTTGTATATGAGTGTCATATACAGATGGATACAGTAAGAGACGTGCAATCTAAAAGTCCATAGATAGTAAATAAAGTTTGGTATTTTACTTGTGGTTAATCTATAGTTGCGATCCATTCTGTAATGTACGGTTATTATATCCTGAATCATTCATATAGAGATATGAGAATGGAGGCACCTTGTATGATGAGATCATATAGGACTAGGCCATAATCTATATGAATCTCTCACTAAGATCCGTTTACAGATGAGATTCATATATATAAAAACTAATGATGGCTATATGTGGGTGATCTTAATCCTGAGTGTCTCATCGACTCATTCAGGTTAGATCGTGGTCTTTGATATACCATGGGTGAGGTCGGATGCAATTCCTGATGAATATGCTCCGTATGTTGGGATTGCGGTTTGGCTTATGGTTGGGAAGGTTTGTACACAATAGTGGAATCAACTCCTTCTTGTGAGAAGTAGATGGTAGTTCCCTTAAGGGTTGATTCCGGGATTAGACAATATGAGCGTTCTCCTAATTCCGTAAGGAAATATGATTTATTGTCCATTAGAGAATCAACGGTACTTCAAGGATATATGTAATTAGAAGGGTATAACTGACATTATGGCCCATCTCTAATTTTGAACTATTGTGGAGGATCACACCATATGTAATAGCTATATCGATGGACACCGAGTTATATCGGTCTGTGTAAAAACGTCTACAGTTGAGAGAGTGCAGCTTCGGGTTTTTAGTAGAATAACATCGGAGTTAATAATCAAGGAATATTAATTAAAGAGTTTAATTAATGATTCTGATGATTATTAAAGCTCAAAATAATGTGGGTCCATTAGGTCTCCTTATTAGCTCGATCGATTTAGGTAACAAGGGTTACGGTAAATTAATTGGATTGTCCAATTAATTGTGTTACAAAAGTGACACGTATATATTCGGGAATTAATTGAATAATGAGATTATTTAATTAATAAATGTTAATAGTTAAATTAATTAAATAATTAGATTATTTAATTATATTGATAATTATGAATTATTAATTAACTATTAAATGGAGGGTGTTAGTTGATATATGGATTTAGGTGAAGATAAAATAATAGGATTATTTTATTTTACTAAATCATTTATCTAAGTATTTGAATTTAAGTTTAAATTTAAAATACTTATTATCACTTTTAATATATTAGATATATTTGAAAAGGATAATTAAAAGATATATCAATTAATAACACAAGAGTTTGCATTGGATGCAAATTGGTGTGTACATGAAACAACAGTCAAAAGAAGAATTTACATACGATGCAAATACTTAATACATATATAATATATATTTGTGAAGCAGTGCGATATATATAGAGATCGTGAAGCAAGGAGAGAGATATATATATTGGTGAGCAACAGTGATATGTATATTGTGAAGCAGCGAGATATATATATTGGTGAGCAACAGTGATATATATATATATTGTGAAGCAGCGAGATAGAGATATTGGTGAGCATCAGTGATATATATATATATATATATATATATATATTGTGAAGCAGTGATATATAGATATATTCGTGAAAAACGAAGCAGGCGAGAGATATATATTGTTTCATGTTTTTTTTGTGTGTTTTTGAAACACATAGAAGAAAGAGTTTGTTCAATCCTCTCTACATCTTCCATTCAAGATCCTGAGACTGTGACTCGCCCACACGCAGTTACCAATCCCGGGAGATAGCGAGGAAGATCGAGTGGTTCAGATAGGAGCACAATCGTAAAGTGAATGAGCTTCCAAACGTTGGTAAGATTGGTTCAGACATGAGCATATCGAAAAGTGAAGGAGCCTCCAAACGTTGGTAAGATTTTCTTTTTTTGATTTTTGTTGATTACAATTTCCTATGTTTACATATTATATGTATTAGTTTCGAAAAATAATTATGATCCCAAGTTCACTGGTTCCAGATACAGATTATGATTTATATAAAAATTTTAAAACCTACTTCCGCTGCTTGACAGGTGAACGGGGTTCCAACACGAGCGAGCTTGAGTGCGTGCATGCATGCATTCGTTCGCTTCTACGTGTGTGCTTGCGTGCATGTACATGTGTGCCTGTCGGAGTGCGTGTGTATTTATGTGCATGCTTGCGTGGGAGCGTGTGTGTGTGTGTTCATATGTGCGTTCATACGTGTGTGCATGCATACGTGCGTGCATTACGTTGATATGAACCTCACCAAGAGCAATGAGACCCGGAACCAATATATGGTAACAAGGATCGTTTTCTAATTTCATATTTATATAAAAATAAAACAAATTAAAAAGGACCGTGACCCATTATCTATATGAAGATAAGAACTAACGGTATCAAGAAGGTTGTAGACGCCGCACACAAGAAAAAGAAAAAAGGTGAGTGATAAGTTAAGGTTTGAACGCCACAAGGTAGAACCTTGATAAGTTCATAGTTCTATGAAGAACCAAAGAGAAAAATTCTCTCAAATTTATTTCAATTCAAGTCTTCTCTCAAATTACATAAATTGGTCCCTTTTATACTAAAAATATCTAAGACCTAAAAGGTAATGAATATTAGGCAATTAATGTCTTACAATCAGGAAAATAAATGCAAACAAATTTAGAAAATAAATAAATACTAAACTAGCAACTAGTTGATTTATTCCTTATTTGGAAAGCTGAATTTGGAAAAAAAAAATCAGCCATTTATTTAGAAAACAAATCAACTCTTTATTTAGGAAAATAAATAAAATAAAGAATATGCGGAAATATACAATATGCTGAAATTGAATTCTCCTCTAACCATACGTCGCCCAAAATATAGGAAATATGTTGAAATTCGGACTCCACAATTCAAGTTTTCATGCAACAATATAGATGACCAAATTTGGACCTATTTTGATCTTTTTCGAAGGACGGAGTCTTTATAGCATCTATAGGGCTCATCCTGGGCTTTCCGAAAACATATCATAATAGACGATTCGACTTTAGATGCTCTCTATAGAGGTCCACCAAGTTCAGCCAGGATTTGGTCTTCACGTGGGCTGAATTTGGGCTTTAGCAACTCGAAATCAGCCCATCATTTAATGCTTCTTTGATCCTCTTGCCTCCTTTTAATTGGCCTAATTGAAATATGCAATGGTTCCTTTGGTGATGCTTCTTAATTCTCATCATATGTGCAAGCACGTGTATGTGCGTGCATACGTGCGTGCATGTAAGCATGTGTGTGTGCTTAAGTGCGTGCGTCCGTGCATGAGTGTGTTTGAGCATGCATGTACGTGTGCATGCGTGCGTGTGTGCATGAGTGTCATCGAGCGTGCATGCACACGTTATAGCGTACGTGCATGTGTGCGCGTGCGCGTGTGCGTGTATGTGTATATGAGTGCATACGTGCGTGAGTGCATGTGTGCATGCGTGCATGCGTGCATGCACAGGTATATGCTAGTGTTGGTGTATGTGTAGTTATGTGCGTGCATACGTGCGTGCATGTGTACATGTATGCATACGTACATACGTACGTGCATGTGTATATATGTGCATGCAAGTATATTCGCGTGCGTACGTGCATGCGAGCGTGCGTGTCTGCTTGAGTGCGTGCGTCCATCGTGCTTGAATGTGTTCGAGCATGCGTGCGTAATTGCGTGCGTGCATGCGTGCATGCGTGAGCATTTATATGCATGCGTGCGTGTTTGCCTACATGCGTGCGTGTTTACATGCGTACATGTGTGCATGCATGTATACGTGCTTACATGCATACGTGCGTGCATGTGTTCGTACATGTGTATGTACATGTGTGCGCTCTCGCGTGCGTAAGTGCGTGCTTGTGTGCGTACGTGCATGTGTGTATGCATACATGTGTGCATGCATGAGTACGTGTGTTTGTGTATGTGCATGAGTTTGTTTATGTGTGTGTGCATGCATGTGTGCGTTTGTGCATGTGTGAGTACGTACATACGTGTGTGCATGAGTGTGTTCGAGAATGCATATGCGTGTGCTTGCGTGCTTGCAGGCGTGAGTGCGTACATGCATGTGAGCGTGAATGAGTACGTGCACGTGTGCATGTAGGTACGTGCTTATAGGAGTATGGCTGTGCTTGCGTGCGTATGTGCCTGAGTGTGTTCGAACATGCATGCACGTGTGCTTACGTGCATGTATACGTGCGTGCATGCATGCGTGCCTACATGCATGCATATGTGCGTGCATGCGTGCGTTCGTTCGTGCATACGTGTGTGTATATTTATGTGCGAGCGTGCATGCGAGTGTGCGTGAGTGCGTGCGTCTGTGTGTGAGTGTGTTCGAGCGTGTGTTCACATGTATGTATGTGTGTATGTGCTTACGTGCGTACGTGTGTGCGTGTGTTCGTGTGTGCGTGAGTGTGTTCTAGCGTGTGTGCAAGTGTGTGTTCATACGTACGTGCACATGTGCATGCATGCGTACAGGTGTGCGTACGTGTGTGCATACATGTACACGTATGCATGTATGCGTGCGTGTGTGTATGTGTGTGTGTGTGTGTATGCGTGTATGCGTGTGTGCATGTGTGCATGGGTGTGTGCCTTGCGTTCGTGCATGCGTACGTGCGTGTGTTCATACGTGCTTGCATGCGTGTGTTCGTGCTTGCGTGAGTGAGTGCGTGAGTGCGTGAGTGCGTGCACACATGCATGCATTTGTGCACACGTGCGTGTGTGTGAACTTGCGTACGTGCATGCATGAGAGTGAATTTTTATACGTTCATGCATGCGAGCGTGTGTACGTGTGTTCGTGCATTCGATTGTGCGTGCATGCATTCGTGCGTTCAAGCATCGGTACTTGTGTGTGTGTGCGTGCGTGCATGCATGGGTACGTACATGCATGGGTGCATGCATGCATGGGTGCATGCATGTGTGTGTACGTGCATGCGTGTATGCACCGATGCGTTTGTGCGTGGGTATGTGCATGTGTGTGTGCATGCGTGGGTGCATACGTGCCTTGGCGTGTGCATGCGGGAGTGCATGCATGCATGTTTGCTTGTGTGTGTGCATTAGGGTGGGTGAGCTTAAGTGCGGGCGTGCTTACGTACATGCATGCATATGAGCGAATGTGTGTGCGTGCTATCGTGCGTGCTTGCATGCATGCGTGCATGCGTGCGTGCGTACATGCATGCGCAAGTACATGCACACTGTAGGGAAAAACGGGTTCAAAACACAACGGAAGCGTGAGAAAAAAGAAAATTAAGGTTTGCGTATAAATAAAAAAAATTCCCTTTATGCAACGAGAACCTTAACCCTAGATTAATTGACGTATATAAAAGTATCGTACCTTTTCTCGTGACGATTGAACAAGCGTCGAATTGATTCCGCAAGATCTTCCAATCCAATCACGAACTTGAATCACCTTGGAGTGTGGGCTCCCTTACTTTATATTGTATATCTGAGGATGGAGACAAAGCAAAATCTTTTCTTTATTAGGTACAAATATCCTCCAAGAGAAAAATCAAGAACGTCCGGCCACTTGTGAATTATCAATCAATTTGATTGAAACTCGCGTGAACCTTGATTCGATGTTGTACACAAAACCCTTTTGATGTAAAGGATACTAGTGTACTATCGAAAACAAAAACGTTCTCTTTTCCTTTCTCCTTGGCCGAATTCCACACCCTTTTTCTATGAGTTGATTGAATTTTGTCTAGAGCAAAAACTAATTTTTCTCCCTCAAAATTCTCTCTTGCTATGCTAAATTCTCTCTTGAAAATACCTAGCATGGCCGAAATTTTCATCATAGAATTCTTAGGGCTGGCCGAAAATCACACACACATATATAGACGATCATAAATCCTTTCCTAAGAAGGATTTACTTGGTTGGCAAGAATCATTTCCTTAGGTGGATTTAATTGGTAGTTAAGAATCCTTATCTAAAATGAAATCTAACTTCTCCTATATCCATATGGGCTGGCCGAATTTCTCATTGATATAGATTAGGAGAGTTTATTATTTTCCTAAAAATGATTACTTGGTTGTTAAGAATCTTTTCCTTAGGTAGATTTACTTGGTGGTCAAGAATCCTTTTCAAACAAGAATTATATCCTAACAACAAGACTCATAATCCAATTCAATAGTGTATTTGTAACCATATTAAAGACTTCATAATTTGATTAGATAAATATTTCTTTTATTTATCTACTTATCAAATATAGTCTTTAACATTAACTATACTACCAACAATAGTATAATTTTAGGAGACCATCTCCTACTAGGAAAAATATTGACTTTTAATTAAATAATTAATTAATCAACAAATTAATTAATTTTCATATAATTAAATAATAAAATAAAATTAAAAATAATATATTTAAGCTATTCTCAATAGCCTTGCCGCCCATACCATATATAAGGGTCATATATTATTTTTCTTATTTTATTAAATCCATTGGACCTTAATAAAAAGTCCACATGTGAACTAGACCTATTCTTACAAAAAGAAACAAGTCTCATGTCTTATTACAATTCTAGATGGACCCCTAAATTGGTCCGGTAGAATATATCAAGTGATCCATGCAAGTTCGTGTGGATTGGGGATCATGGCGGGCTATCTAAATTTAAGCTCTAATACAATCCAATCACAATCAACAAATGATTCACTTAGGTCCGATCTATTTAATTTTAGTTCATTCCATTAAAGAACAAAAATTGAACTCTTAAATAAAGATAGAATAAGTTGATATTTACTCACTCATACCCTAGACAACCTTATT
This sequence comes from Dipteronia dyeriana, assembly GCA_032871835.1. NCBI lineage: Eukaryota > Viridiplantae > Streptophyta > Magnoliopsida > Sapindales > Sapindaceae > Dipteronia > Dipteronia dyeriana. The sequence goes on from CM065297.1 coordinate 16,059,649, forward strand.
GGAGAAAGTGTATGCTCGTGAAGAATACCAGTAATCGCCAAGAGCTCATAGACCGTTTACTCATATGACCACATTTTGAACTTGGATATTTTGACTTGTCCAGAAGCCATGTTTCAATAGACACTATTGAAAACTTAACGTTAAGATTTAATATCCAATACATCAAAACATCCATATGATGGTGTTCTACTCTCATTCAATAAATGGAGCCACGATGTCCATATCTATAAATGAAGTCCTCTATCGATTAACAAATGAATACCACCAAACTATCGAGGATAGAATATGCCATATAATCGTACTCATTGATAGCTCAAATGATAACACTTGCAACCATAAGTCTATCATTTATCTCAGGATTGAGATAGACTCTCCGATTGTCTTCAAATGAAAACTTTTATCCATTGACAGATCTAGATAAAATATTTCATTTTGATCCTATTCAATGCACCCAGTGCACTAGATTCTTTTGCCCAAAGACACCACACTTTGATGATTTTAGACTCATCATAACACATTTGATCCCACTCAAATGCTAGCAAAAGAATCTATAACTTTGACAAGATAAAGGCGCCCAACCTTCTATCTTAAGTTGTGAATACTATTCAAGACTAACTAAAGAATTGTGTCTACCTCATACATATCTAGATGTATGAACAATTATTCTTTTCGCATAGTCTTTTGATATTATGATTATTTACTTTTGACAATTATAATAGTTAAACTATAAATGCTATAAGTTTTGTTAAACTAGAAATCATTTTATTCATATGAAATGATTGTTAATTACAATATTATACTCTTGCTATCGAGCATAATCCTAACAATCTACCACTTGCTCTATAGCAAATGTGTCATATCTCTCATCCCCATGTTCCCTAGATGCCCATCAAAACTCTTTTGAGGAAGAGCCTTTGTAAAGGGATTTGCTAGATTTTCTACTAATACGATCTTGGTAATTGTCACGTCACCCCTATGCATAATTTCCCTTAGAAGGTGATACTTTCTTTCAATGTGTTTCCCTCTCTTATGACTTCTTGGTTCTCTCGAATTAGCCACTGCTCCATTATTGTCATAATAGATAGTGATCTGCTTATTCGCATCAGGAACCACTTCCAAGTCAATCAGGAATTAGTGAAGCCAGACAACCTCTTTAGCAGCCTCACATGTGGCTACATACTCGGCTTCCATGGTAGAATTGGCAATACAAGATTGCTTGATACTCCTCCATATGACTCTCCCTCCTCCATATGACTTCCCCTCCTTCAATAGTAAACACAGATCCTGATGTTGATCTCCTGGAGTCAGAATCTGACTGAAAATCAGAATTTGTATACCCAACAGGAATTAAATCCCCTCCAGAGTATACAAGCATATAATCTCTCGTTCTCCTAAGATACTTGAAAATATGCTTGACTGTCGTCCAGTGATCAGAACCAGGCTTTGATTGAAACCTGCTAACTATGCCCACAGAAAAACAAATATCTGGTCTAGTGCTAAGCATTGCATACATAAGACTTCCAACTGTCAATGCATATGGTACCTTACTCATGAATTGCTCTTCATGCTTACTTTTAGGAACTTGTTCCTTAGAAATTTTGATTCCATGTCTGAAAGGTAACATACCTTTCTTGGAATCTTGCATGGAAAACCTAGACAAGATTTTATCTATGTATGAAGCTTGGGATAATGCAATCGTTATATTCTTTCTATCCCTTATGACTTGGATACCAAGAATATAACTTGCTTCTCCTAAGTCCTTCATATCAAATTGTTTTGCTAACCATTCTTTTATTGATGTCAATACACCTACATCGTTTTCGATGAGTAGTATATCATCAACTTAAAGAACTAGGAAAACCAACTTATCGCCTTTAATCCTTTTGTATACACAAGGTTCATCAAGGTTTTGAATAAATCCAAAACCTTTTACATCTTGATCGAACCTTATGTTCCAGGATTTGGATGCTTGCTTCAATCCATATATGGATCTTTGCAACTTGCATACCCTTTCCTCTTAGCCCTTTTCAATGAATCTTTCTGGTTGCATCATATAGATATTTTCGTCAAGACTTCCGTTAAGGAAAGCTGTCTTGACGTCCATTTGCCAAATCTCTAGGTCTAGAGATGCCGCAATGGATAAGAGTATCCTAATGGATTTAAGCATGGCCACAGGAGAAAAGGTTTCTTCATAATCGATACCTTTCTTCTGTGTATAACCTTTAGCTACCAATCTAGCTGTAAGGGTTTTCACCTTACCATCCATTCCTCTTTTCCTCTTGTATACCCACTTGCACCTGATGGGTTTTATCCTTTTAGGCAAGTCTACAAGAAACCAGACTTTGTTTTTGAACATAGATTCAATTTCGGATTTCATTGCCTTTTTCCAATGGCAACAATCAACATCTTCCATTGATTCCTTATACGTATAGGGATCATCGTCGTCCAGAAGTTTCTCTACAGATTCTCCTAGACCGATGTATCTCTCGAGTTGTCTAACAACCCTCCCACTACGACTAGGTATGGTAGATTATTGATCTTTGTGTTGGTAAGGAACTTACAATTGGGCTTGGTTGCGAAAAACTCTTTTGTGGAATTGTATCTCCTAAAAGTTCATACAGGACAATTCTACTTTTAGGCACAAAATTATTCATATAGTCCTTTTCCAGAAATTTAGTATTTGTCGAAACAAATACTTGAAGATCTGAAGAAATATAAAAATAATATCCTTTTGTTCCTTTTGGATACCCTACAAATATGCAAGTTTCTGAACGGGACTCCATCTTTTCTATCTTTCCTTTTAACACGTGCGTAGGACATCCAAATATGCTTAAGTGTTGTAAAGTAGGCTTTCGCCCGGTCCACAACTCATGCGGTGTTTTAGGAACTGACTTATATGGTACATCGTTTAGAATGTACATTGCAGTTTGTAAAGCATATCCCCAAAAAGAATTAGGGAGTGTTGAATAACTCAACATAGACCTAACCATATCCAAAAGAGTTCTATTTCTCCTTTCTGCCACCCCATTTTGTTGAGGTGTGCCTGGTGTAGAAAACTGAGAAATTATCCCATTATCAATAAGATATTGCTGAAACTCACCAGATAGATATTCTTCACCACGATCAGACCTCAAGATTTTATGCGTTTCTCAAGCTGATTTTCAACTTTATTTTTAAATGCTTTGACCATGTCAAAAGCATCCAACTTATGTCTTATGAGATACACATAGCCAAATCTTGAGTGATCATCCGTGAAGGTGATAAAGTACTCATATCCACCTCTAGCTTGAATGCTCATAGGTCCACACACATCAGTGTGTATCAATCCTAAACATTTGATGGCTCTTGTGCCTTTGGTCATAAACGACCTTTTGGTCATTATACCTTCCAAACAAGATTCACAAGTTGGTAGATCATCAACCTTTAAGTCACTTAAAGTCGCTTAGAGGTCCGTCACTTACCAATCTTTTAATCCTATTAAGGTTAATATGACCTAGGTGTAAATGCCATAGGTAGGTTTCATCTTTTGATACTTTTACTCTTTCATGATTAGATTCCGTTGATTCCGTGTCTAACAAGCGAGAGATATTTCCATACAAATAGAATAAATCGTTTTCCAATGTACCTTTGCAAATAATTTTGTAATTCTTACTAATAATAAAAGCTTTATTAAAAGTAACCGAATAACCAAATATATTTAAACAAGAAACTGAAATTAAATTCCTCTTGAATTTAGGTACACAATAAACGTTTATTAAATCTACATGCCTAATAGAATCTAAATTGATTCTAATATCTCCCACTACACTAGTAGACACCAACGCTCGATTGCCTAAATGCAAGTTGAATTCATTCTTATTTAGTCTATTCCATTAACCCTTTTCACCATAAAGGAAGCACTTCCATTTGATCTTGGTTACTTCTTGATCTTCTTCTAAGAAGTCCCAAGTTGCTTTTTCCTCTGTTGTTTCTTGACCTTCTAACGAGTTTTAACAGTAGCAACTTTACCAACCATATGAATCCCTGTCTAGAGACATCATAATATCTGCAGTAGCCTCCATTCCTTCATGTTGTTGTTGCAACACATTGAAGATGATGGCCATAATGTAACGTACATTTAGCCATCTCATCTAAAGACTTCCACTACTGATACTCATCTCTTTGCACCTGAGTAGATTCATTAGTTTGGTGGTGAAGAATATACATAATAAACTTATACTTTTCATTTTGCAACAACAACCGAATATTCCTTTTCCATGTGACATAATTATCATCAGTTAAAGTATTATCTTTTAGGATATTGATTAGGGATAGGGTCATGATTTCTTTTTAATAACAAAAATTATATAAGTAAACAATCATGATATAGCACTTTTGAATATTTATCTTGAATTAAATTAAATAATTCAATCGTAAAAATTCAACGGTGATCCAACACCAATAAATGTCACGCCTCCTTTTGGTGTATGTACCATTTACTAGTTGGACTAGGTCCTACCTAATTGCTAACATAACAACCAACGTTTTCTATTTAAGCCTTGTGATTTTATTAACAAGAACTCTTGAGAGGCTATTAATAAACTCACATTGAGTGTGTTACCAAGTTATCGACCTTCAATACAATCCCTCACGAATATCCCTCTTTTGGGAGTAGATATCGTTTGGGCTAGTTGTCTAGTCTATCCTTATAAGGAAGTATCTTGCTAATTCATTTATACCTCTTGGGAGGTTATTCATAAAACATAAAGCTCAACTAAACTTGAAGGCCGTAGGTCTTCCAAAACACCTTCTCCTACTCAATTGTTTAAGGCGTGTGATCGAATTCCAAAGAATGATTTACCAAGTTATCTAGATGCCAATTTAGATACTTAAACCATTCAATGCATGTTCATACCAAAAGAGCTATATGAGTGGCACTTCTATTCTATATGACATGTTATCCAACAATGACAAACATTGCAATATTTACAAAAATATAAATAGCTACAATTTTGGTCCATCCTAGAAAATAAAAGTAAATTACATATATCTTGGAATACAAGAACTTCTTTCTTGACGAACAAGTCTTCACGTGACCTTCGTCGTCTGGACTCTCTCGGCCGCCTCTCATGGGCGTGTGCATGCCACAAACCCATTAAGGGTTGTCATGCACAGCCCATGGCTACCAAATGGCTGCCGTGCGTAGCCCATGCCACAACAAACGTGGTTGCGCGCTCTTCGTACGCACGTTCGTTGCTATGGCTCGCACGGTCCCAAACTTGTTCCGACTGCTTCCAATTCTTCAAACATTCGAGTCTTCGATATTTGAATGTATTACAGAAGAATTATAAATAATAAAAATACTGCAGTTTTTTTTATTACAATTGTGCAGTTTTTTTTATTTTTATTACAACGACAAAATAAAAAAAAACTTAGCAACTACCAAGAAGGAAATTATGGGGATGATAGACCACCATTCTTGTTACAATCCCAAAACAAAATACATTGAAATTCTAGGATCAAAATTGAGCAATAACAAACCACATATAAAACATATATATATCCATACATTCCAATGTAAATATATATATGAATACCTAGAGTGCCATTTCTTTCTAAACCATGCATATATACAATAAAAAGAAAAAGATTCACGAACACATACATCAATTAATCAAGGGTACAACCAAGCTCTGATACCAATTGTAGGGAAAAACGGGTTCAAAACGCAACGGAAGCGTGAGAAAAACGAAAATTAAGGTTTGCGTATAAATAAAAAAAATTCCCTTTATGCAACAAGAACTTGAACCCTAGATTAATTGACGTATATAAAAGTATCGTACCTTTTTCTCATGACGATTGAATAAGCGACGAATTGATTCTGCAAGATCTTCCAATACAATCACGAACGTGAATCACCTTGGAGTGTGGGCTCCCTTACTTTATATTGTATACATGAGGATGGAGACAAAGCAAAATCTTTTCTTTGTTAGTTACAAATATCCTCCAAGAGAAAAATCAAGAACGTCCGGCCACTTGTGAATTATCAATCAATTTGATTGAAACTCACGTGAACCTCGATTCGATGTTGTACACAAAACCCTTTTGATGTAAAGGATACTAGTGTACTATCGAAAACAAAAACGTTCTCTTTTCCTCTTTTATCCTTGGCCGAATTCCACACCCTTTTTCTATGAGTTGATTGAATTTTGTCTAGAGCAAAAACTAATTTTTCTCCCTCAAAATTCACTCTTGCTATGCCAAATTCTCTCTTGAAAATTACCTAGCATGGCCGAAATTTTCATCATAGAATTCTTAGGGCTGGCCGAAATCACACACACATATATATATAGGATCATAAATCCTTTCCTAAGGATTTACTTGGTTGGCAAGAATCCTTTCCTTAGGTGGATTTATTTGGTAGTAAAGAATCCTTATCTAAAAGGAAATATACCTTCTCCTATATCCATATGGGCTGGCCGAATTTCTCATTGATATAGATTAGAAGAGTTTATTATTTTCCTGAGAATGATTACTTGGTAGTTAAGAATCCTTTCCTTAGGTAGATTTACTTGGTGGTCAAGAATTCTTTTCAAAAAAGAATTCTATCCTAACACCAAGACTCCTAATCCAACTCAATAATGTATTTGTAACCATATTAAAGACTTCCTAATTTGATCAGATAAATAATTTCTTTTATTTATCTACTTATCAAATATAGTCTTTAACATTAACTATACTACCAACAATAGTATAGTTTTAGGAGACCATCTCCTACTAGGAAAACGATTTTGACTTTTAATTAAATAATTAATTAATCAACAAATTAATTAATTTCCATTTAATTAAATAATAAAATTAAATTAAAAATAATATATTTAAGCTATTCTCAATAGCCTTGCCGCCCATACCATATATAAGGGCCATATATTATTTTTCTTATTTTATTAAATCCATTGGACCTTAATAAAAAGTCCACATGTGAACTAGATCTATTCTTACAAAAAGAAACAAGTTCTCATGCCTTATTACAATTTTAGATGGACCCCTAAATTGGTCCGGTAGAATATATCAAGTGATCCATGCAAGTTCGTGTGGATTGGGGATCATGGCGGGCTATCTAAATTTTAGCTCCAATAGACACAACCCAATCACAATCAACAAATGATTCACTTAGGCCCGATCTATTTAATTTTAGTTCATTCCACTAAAAAACAAAAATTGAACTCTTAAATAAAGATAGAATAAGTTGATGTTTACTCACTCATACCCTAGACAACCTTATTGGAGAAAGTGTATTCTCGTGAAGAATACCAGTAGTCGCCAAGAGCTCATAGACCGTTTATAGCTCTCCAAGTTACGATATTTACTCATATGACCACATTTTGAACTTGGATATTTTGACTTGTCCAAAAGCCATATTTCAATAAACACTATTGAAAACTTAACGCTAAGATTTAATATCCAATACCTCAAAACATCCATATGATGGTATTCTACTCTCATTTAATAAATGGAGCCACGATGTCCATATCTATAAATGAAGTCCTCTATCGATTAACAAATGAATATCACCAAACTATCGAGGATAGACTATGCCATATAATCGTACTCATTGATAGCTCAAGTGATAACACTTGCAACCATGAGTCTATCATTTATCTCAGGATTGAGATAGACTCTCCGATTGTCTTCAAATGAAAATTTTTATCCATTGACAGTTCTAGATAAAGTATTTCATTTTGATCCTATTCAATGCACCCAGTGCACTAGATTCTTTTGCCCAAAGACACCACACTTTGATGATTTTAGACTCATCATAACACATTTGATCCCACTCAAATGCTAGCAAAAGAATCTACAACTTTGACAAGATAAAGGCGCCCAACCTTCTATCTTAAGTTGTGAATATTATTCAAGACTAACTAAAGAATTGTGTCTACCTCATACATATCTAGATATATGAACAATTCTTCTTTTCGCATAGTCTTTTGACATTATGATTATTTACTTTTGACAATTAGAATAATTAAACTATAAATGCCATAAGATTTGTTAAACTAGAAATCATTTTATTCATATGAAAAGATTGTTAATTACAATATTACACTCTTGCTATCGAGCATAATCCTAACACACACAAGTGTGCGTTATTTCGTATGTGCATGCCTTCATGCATGCGAGCGTGTGTGTGATCGTGCGTGAGTACGTGTGTGATTGTGTGTGTACTTGTATGTGTAGGTACGTTTATGTCTGTGTGCGTGTGTACGTACGTGCGAGAGTTCGTATGTGCATGCTTGCTTGCGTACGTACATGTGTGTGTGCGTGCATGCGTGCGTGCGTGCATGCATGCGTACATGCTTGGGTGCGTGCATGTTTGCATTAAAGTTGGTGTACGTGCGGGCGGGCTGGCGTGCTTGCCTACGGGAGTACGGGTATTCATGTGTGCGTATGTGCGTGCATGTGTGTGTTCATGTTAGCATGAATGTGTGCGTTCATGTATGTGTGAGTGTGCTTTTTATATGAGCATGCATGCCTGTAAGCGAGCTTAAGTGTGTATGTTCATTCGTTCATTCGTTCATTTGTGAGTACGTACGTGTGCATGCGTGCATACGTACTCACGGGAGTGCGGACGTGCGGGCATGCTTGTGTACGTGTGTACTTGTGTGCATGCATGCGTGTACGCGTGCATGCGTGCATTCGTACGCACGTGTTTGCGTTCATACATGTTTGCCTGTGTGTGTGCTTGTGTGTGTGCGTACGTGCGTGCATGCACGTGTGTGTGCATGCACGTGTGTGTGCATGCGAGCGTGCGTGTATGCTTGATTGTATACGTCTATGCGTGAGTGTGCGAAAGTGTGTTCGAGCATGTATACCCGTGTGTGTGCATGTGTGCTTACGTGTGAACGTGTGTGCGTGAGCGTGTTTGAGATTGCGTGCAAGTGTTCTTATAGACGTACATGCACGTGTGCATGTATGTGTACGTGTGTACATGTATGTGCGTGTGTACGTGTGTGCGTGCGTTTATGCTTGTGTGTGCGTGAGCTGGCTTATGCTTGCGTTTATGCGTGCGTGTGTGCTTGCGTTCATGCGTACGTGTGTGCTTACGTTCGTGCGTATGTGAGTAAGTGAGTGCTTACATGCTAGCGTTCGTTCTTACGTGCGTTCATACATGTGTGTGTGCGTGCGTGCATACGTATGTGCTTGCCTAAGTGCTTACATGCATGCGTGCATTCATGCCCATGTACGTGCGTACGTTCCTGTGTGTGCACTTACATCACGAATGCGTGCGTGCGAGGGTAAACGTGTGTGTGCGTGTTTTTTTATGTGTGTGCATGTGTATGCCTGTGGGAGTGCGTGCATGCTTGTGTGCATGTGTATGTACTTACATGCGTGCGCATGAGTGCATGCGTACATATGTAAGTGCATGCATGCTTGCGTGCATCTGAGCGTACGTGTATGCGTTAGTGTGTGCTTCTGTGTGAGAGTATTTTTGAGTGTGCGTGTGCGTGTGCGTGTGCATGCATGCTTGTGTGTGTGCTTACGTGCTTTCGTATGTGCGTGAGTGGGTTCAAGCATGCTTGCATGCGTGCTTGTATACCTACTTACCCGTGTGTGTACATACGTGCATACGTACATGCGTGCGTGCGTGCGTGCGTGCGTGCGTGCTTGCTTGCTTGTGCAGATGTGTGCTTACATTCGTGCGTGCGTGCTTACATTCGAGCATGTAAGAGTGTGCTTGTATACGTGTATTCATTTTAAGTTTGTGCATGTGTGCGTGTGTGCTTGCATGCGTGCGTCCGTACGTGTGTACGTGTGTGCGTTCATGCATACGTTCGTGCGTGCATTCATGTGTTCGAGCACGAGTGAGTGTGTACGTACGTGCATGCATACGAGTGAATGTGCATGCGTTTATACATTTGTTAGTGCATGCTTGTGTGTATACATGTGTACGTGCGTTCATGTGTTCATGCTTACGCAGGTGTGTGCATGCGTGCGTGCCTGCCTGTGTGCATGTGTGTACGTGGGTACTTGCTCGGGTATGTATACGTGCGTGCATGCGTGTGTGCCTACGTTCATCCATGTGAGCGTGCGTGCGTGCTTGCATGCGATCGTGCTTGCATGCGTGCGTGTATGATTACATGCATGTGTTCTTGAGTGCATGCGTGTTTGCCTTCGTGCTTGCATGTGTGCTTGCGTGTGTGCACGCGTGCGTGCTTACTTTTGTACGAGCGTTCGTGCAAGCTGTGTATGTGAGTGTGTTCAAGCATGCGTGCACGTGTGTGTGCGTGCGTGCGTGCGTGCTTAAGTGCTTGTGTGTGTGCATGAGTGTTTTTTAGCATGTCTACGCGCGTGCGTGAGTACGTACGTGCACTTGTGTGTGTACACATACATTTGTGCATGCGTGTGCATATGCGTGTATACGTGCATGCATATGTACATGCGTGCATGCGTGCCTGTGTGCTTGCGTGGGTGTATGCTTGCATTCGTTCTTACGTGCTTACGTTCATGCATTTGTGAGTACTTCCTTACATGCGTGCTTTCGTGCTTGCGTGCTTGCATGCGTGTGTGCATATGTGGGTGTTGTGTGCTTGCATGCATGCGTGCTTGCGTGAGTGTGTGCTTGTGTTCAAGCGTGCCTACGTGAGTGCTTACGTTCATGCATGTGTGCGTGCGTGCTTGCAAGCATGCGTTCATGAGTGTGTGCGTACGTGCCTGCGTTCGTGCTTATGTGCGTGCACGCATGCATGTGTTCATATGCTCGAGTGAATGTGTGTGCGTTCATGCGTGCGTGAGTATGTGCATGTGTTCATGCGTTCATGCTTGCATGCTTATGTGCGTGCACGCATGCATGCGTTCATACGGGCGTGCACGCGTACGTACGTGTGTGCTCACGTGCGTGTGTGCTCACGTGCGTGTGTGCTTGCCTGTGTGTGTACGTGCATGCATGCGAATGAATTGTTAGAATTATGCTCGATAGCAAGAGTGTAATAGTGTAATTAACAATCTTTTTCATATGAATAAAGTGATTTCTAGTTTAACAAATCTTATAGCATTTATAGTTTAATTATTATAATTGTCAAAAGTAAATAATCATAAGGTCAAAAGACTATGAGAAAATAAGAATTGTTCATACATCTAGATATGTATGAGGTAGACACAATTCTTTAGTTAGTCTTGAATAATATTCACAACTTAAGATAGAAGGTTGGGCGCCTTTATCTTGTCAAAGTTGTAGATTCTTTTGCTAGCATTTGAGTGAGATCAAATGTGTTATGATGAGTCTAAAATCATCAAAGTGTGGTGTCTTTGGGCAAAAGAATCTAGTGCACTGGGTGCATTGAATATGATCAAAATGAAAAACTTTATCTTGAACCGTCAATGGATAAAAGTTTTCATTTGAAGACAATCGGAGAGTCTATCTCAATCATGAGATAAATGATGGAATTATGGTTGCAAGTGTTATCATTTGAGCTATCAATGAGTACGATTATATAGCATAGTCTATCCTCGATAGTTTGGTGGTATTCATTTGTTAATCGATAGAGGACTTCATTTATAGATATGGACATCGTGGCTCCATTTATTGAATGAGAGTAGAATATCATCATATGGATGTTTTGAGGTATTGGATATTAAATCTGAACGTTAAGTTTTCAATAGTGTCTATTGAAACATGGCTTCTGGACAAGTCAAAATATCCAAGTTCAAAATGTGGTCATATGAGTAAGTATGGTAACTTGGAGAGCTATAGGCGGTCTATGAGCTCTTGACGATTACTGGTATTCTTCACGAGGATACACTTTCTCCAATAAGGTTGTCTAGGGTACGAATGAGTAACATCAACTTATTCTATCTTTATTTAAGAGTTCAATTTTAGTTCTTTAGTGGAATGAACTAAAATTAAATAGATCGGACCTAAGTGAATCATTTATTGATTGTGATTAGGTTGTGTCTATTGGAGCTTAAATTTAGATAGCCCGCCAAGATCCCCAATCCATACGAACTTGCATGGATCACTTAAAATATTCTACCGGACCAATAGGGGTCCATCTAGAATTGTAATAAGGCATGTGAACTTGTTTCTTTTTGTAAGAATAGGTCTAGTTCACATGTGGACTTTTTTAATAAGGTCCAATGGATTTAATAAAATGAGAAAAATAATATATGGCCTTAATACTATGTATGGGCGGCAATGGGTATGGATAATAGCTTTAATATATTATTTTATTTTATTATTTAATTAAATGGCAATTAATTAATTGTTTGATTAATTAGTTATTTAATTAAAAGTCAAAATCTTTTCCTATTAGGAGATGGTCTCCTAAAACTATACTATTGTTGGTAGTATAGTTAATGTTAAAGACTATATTTGATAAGTAGATAAATAAAAGGAGTTATTTATCTAATCAAATTAGGAAGTCTTTAATATGGTTACAAACACACTATTGAGTAGGATTAGGAGTCTTGGTGTAGGAAAGAATTCTTTTTGGAAAAGGATTCTTTTTGGAAAAGGATTCTTGGTCACCAAGTAAAACTACTTAGTGGTAGAATTCTTATTTGAAAAGGATTCATAACCACCAAGTTAATCTACCTAAGGATAGGATTCTTGTTTATCAAGTAATCCTTCTTAGGAAAGATTGAACTCTCCTAACCTATATAAAAGACCAAAATTTCGTCCAACACAATATAGTTATAGGAGTAGTTAGTTTTCTTTTTAGATAAGGATTCTAACTACCAAATAAATCCACCTAAGGAAAGGATTCTTGCCAACCAAGTGAATCCTTCTTAGGAAAGGATTTATGAACCTATATATGTGTGTGAATAATTTCGATCATGACTAAGGTATTAGAGAGGAATTTCGACCAAGCTTTATTTGAGAAAGAAAAAGTTTCGGCCATCATAGGAATTTTGAGGGAGAAAAATCTGTTTTTACTCTAGACAAAATTCGATCATCTCTAATCAATAGTGTGTGAATTCTGCCAAGTAGAGAAAAAAGGGGAACGTTTTTGTATTCGATAGTATACTAATATCCTTTACATCAAAAGGGTTTTGTGTACAACATCGAATCAAGGTTTACGCGAGTTACAATCAAATTGATTGATAATTCACAAGTGACCGAACGTTCTTCGATTTTTCTCTTGGAGGATATTTGTAACTAACAAAGAAAAGATATTTGCTTTGTCTCCATCCTCAGGAATACAATTTTAAGAAAGAGAGCCCACACTCCTAGGTGATTCATGTTCGTGATTGGATTGGAAGATCTTGAGGAATCAATTCGGCGCTTGTTCAATCGTCACATGAAAAAGTTACGATACTTTTATACACATCAATTAATCTAGGGTTAAGGTTCTCGTTGCATAAAAGGGAAAAACATATACGCAAACCCTAATCTTTTTTTTTGTCACGCTTCCATTGCGTTTCTAAATTGTTTTTCCCTACACGAATGTGTGTGCGTTCATGAACTCTAGCATGCGTGCGTACGTTCGTGTGTGCATTCGTGAGTGAGTGTGTGCATTCGTGAATGAGTGTGTGCGTGCTTGCTTGTGTGTGTACGTGCATGCACGGGTGGGTGGGTGCTTGCGTGCGTGCGTGTGTTCACACGTGCATACGTGCATGTGTGCGTGCATTTGTGTGCGTTCATGCTTTGGTGCGTGCATACATGTGTGCATGCATGTGTGATTAGGGTGACCGTGTGTACGGGCCTGTGTTCGTACTTGCGGGAGTATGGGATTGCTTACGTATGTGTATGCATGAGTGCATGCGTACATACGTGCATGCATGTGTATATGAACGTGCTTGTGAGCGAGCTTGAGTGCGTACGTGCGTTCATTAGTGTGTACGTACGTGTGTGAGTGCATGTGTCTACTTGCCTACGGGCATGCTTGCTTGCATGTTTACTTGAGCATGTGCCTGTGTGCGTGCGTGTGTGCATGCATGCATGAACGTGTGTGTGCATGTGTACGTGCATGTGAGCTTACGTGTGTGCTTGAGTGCGTGCCTCTGTGCTTGAGTGAGTTCGAGCATGCGTGCACATGTAAGTGCCTGTGTATGTGTTTACATGCTTGCGTATGTGCGTGAGTGTATTCAAGCTTATGTACGTGTATGTGTGCGTGTGCATGTTTGCGTACATGTGTGCGGTCGTGCGTACATGTGTGCGGTCGTGCGTACATGCACGGGTTTCTGGTCTAGTTCATGCGTGCGTGCGTGCATTTTTATGTTCTTACAAGTCTGAGTGCATGCTTGCATGCGAGCGTTCGTGCTTGGGTGTGTGCTTGCATACGTGCATGACTGCTTATGTGCATGTGTGTGTATATGCCTACGTGCGAGCGTACGTGCTTGCGAACGAGCGTGCGAGCTTACGTGCATGCGAGCGATCTTAAGTGCATGTGTATGTTTGTGCTTGCATGCGTGTACATACGCACGTGCGAGTGTGCGTACCTGCATGAGTGCTTGTGTGCGTGTGTGCGTGCATATACGTGCATGTGAGCATGCGTGCATACGTGTGTGTGTGTGTGTGTGTGTGCGTGCGTGCGTGTGTGCGTGCGTGCAAGCTTGTGTGCGTAAAAGCGTGCATGCATGCGTGCGTGTGTGTGTGTATGCGTACGTGCAAGCTTATGTGCGTAAGAGCGATCATGAGTGTGTACGTGCATTTGTGCATGCATACTTGTACATGCATGCTTGCGTACTTACATACGTGCGTGTGTATGCGTTCTTATGTTCATATTGTTTCCTTGGATGCGTGCTTATGTTTGTGTGTGCATACATGTGTGCTTTCGAGCGTGCGTGTGTTCGTGATTGCGTGCATTTGTGCGTGAGTGTGTTCGAACGTGCATGCTCATGTGCGTGCGTGCGTGTGTGTTTATATGCATACATGTTTACGTGAGTGTGTTCACACGTGTATGCGTTTATGAGTGCGTACATTCTTGGGTGCATGCATGTGTGTGTGTGTTTGTGCATAAGTGTAAGCGTGCGTACGGGTGGGCTTGCATGTATGCCTGTGAGAGTACAGGAGTGCTTGCGTGCATGTGCGTTTGAACTTGTGTGCGTGTAAGCTTGAGTGCTTACGAGCGAGCTTGAGTGCGTGAGTGCGTGCGTGCGTGCGTGCGTGCGAGCATGTGCATGTGTGTCTGCAGGCATGCTTTCGTGCGTGTGTAATTACGTGTGTGCATACTTGGGCATGTGCGTGCATGCGTAGGCACGTGCATGCATGCATACGTGCGTGTCTGCCTGTGTGGGTGCGTGCAAGCATACATATGTGTGTGCATGTGAGCGTTCATGTGAGCGTGCGTGTGTGCTTGAGTGCGTGCGTCTGTGCGTGAGTGAGTTCGAGCATGTGTGCATGTGTGCGTACCTGCGTGTGTGCTTACGAGCTTACGAGCGTACGTGTGTGCGTGAGTGTATTCGAGCGTGCATTTGTACATGCAAGTGTGCGTGCATACTTACGTGCAAGTGTGCGTGCATACTTACTTTCATGTGTGCATGTGTGCGTGAGTGCGTGCATGCACGTGCGTGCATGCACATGTGTGCATGCTTGCATGCACGGGTGTGTGCTCTAGTTCATGCATGCGTGCGTGCGTGCGTGCGTGCGTTCTTACGTTCGTACATGTGTGAGTGCGTGCTTCTATGCAAGCTTTCATGCTTTTGTATGTGCTTGCGTGTGTACGTTCATGCATGCATACTTGTGTGCATGCATTCATGGATACGTTTGTGCTTGGGTACATAAGTACGTGCATACATGCGTCTGTACACGTATGCGTGTATTCGTACGCACGTGTGTGCTCATATGCGCTTGTGTGCATGCATGCATACATGTGTGCATGCGAGTGAACGTGCGTGCATGCATGCATTCAAACTTGCGATCGAGCCTGAGTTTTTGTTTGAATGTGTGCATGCTTGTGTCTGTGAGTGCATGCATACGTACGTGAGTGCTGTACGGGTGCCTGCGTGCGTGCGTGCCTGTTTGCGTGTGTGCCTGTTTGCGTGCATGCGTACGTGCTTACGTACATACGTGCATGCGAGCGTATGTGTGTGCATGAGTGCATACATTTATGCATGAGTGTGTTTTAGCATGTGTATACGTGTGCGTGCGTGTTTGCTTGAGAGCACACGTGTTTGTGCGCGTGCTTGCATGTGTGCATGCTTGCATGTGTGTATGCACACATGTGTATATGCAGGTGTGCACGAATGCGTGCATGCAGGTGTGCACGAATGCGTGCATGCAGGTGTGCATGCATGCATGCTTACATTTTTACGTGCGTGCCTGCATGCGTGCTCATTCATGCGGTGCAAACACGCATACACGTGTTCGTGCGTACGTGTGCTCCTTCGTGCACACGTGTGTACGTGTGTACGTGTGTACGTACATGCATGCATGGGAGTGTGTGTGCCTGCGTGCATGTTTGCGTGCTTGTATCTATTCGTACGTACGTGCATGCATGCGTGTGTGTGCATGCTTTTATGCACTTATATACGTGCGTGCGTGTGTGCGTGCATGCGAACGTGCATGAGTGTGTGCATGCATGCATGCACGCATGCACGTGTGTGCTTGCTTTTATGCAATTGTATGCGTGCGTGCGTGCGTGCATGCGAGCATGCGAACGTGCATGAGTGTGTTCAAGCATGCGTGTGTGTGTGCTTACATACGTGCATGTGTACGTGAGTGTCTTTGAGCTTGCATGCACACCTGCAAGTGTGGGTGCACATGTGCGTGTATGTGTACATACGTGCGTGCGTGAGTACGTGTGTGCGAGCGTGCGTGAGTGCGTATGTGCGAGCGTGCGTGCGTGCGTGCTCTGGTTTGTGCTAGCATTTGTGCCTAAGTACTTGGGTGCTTGAATGCGTGATAGCATGCGTGCATACGTGAATGTGTGCGTGCTTGTGTGAGTGCGTACGTGCCTGCATGCACCTGTATGCATAAGTGCGTGCGTGAGTTGGTTCAAGCGTGCGTGCATACGTGCGTGCGTGTTTGCGTGCATGCGTTCATATATACTTACTTGAGAGTGTGCACATATACTTGCGTGAGTGCGCACATATGTGCTCACGTGTGCTTACGTGCGTGTAAGCGTGTGTGCATACGTGCATGCACATGTGTGTGCATGCGTATGTGCATGAGAGGGTGTATGTGTTCTTGAGTGCGTGCGTGCGTGCATCCGTGCGTGAGTGTTTTCTAGCATACGTGCTTGCGTGTGTGCTTACGTGCGTGCTTATATCCGTGAGTGTCTTCGAACGTGCACGCAAGCGTGCAAGCGTGCGTGCATATGTACGTGCGTCTGTGTGTGTATGTACATACTTTCTTGCGTGCTTACATACGTGCCTACGTGAATGCGTGTGTGCTTGCGTGCATACGCTGGTGTGTGCTTACATTCGTGCGTGTGTATTTACTTACGTGCATACGTGGGAGCGTGCTTGTGTGCGAGCAAACGTGCGTGCATGCATGCGTGATTGCATGTGTACATGAATGCATGCATGCACTTATGGGTTTGTTTACATGCATGTGTGCATGCGAGTATGCTTGTCTGTTTGAGTGAGTTCATCCATGCGTGAGTGTGTTCGAACATGCGTACGTGTGTGCTAACGTGTGTCCGTTTGTACGTACGTACATGCATACTTAAATGTGTGCACGTATGCGTGCGTGAGTGCGAACGTGTGTGCTCGCATGTGCTTACGTGAATACATACGTACTTGCGTGCATGTGATTGAACGCGCATTCGCTCATGCATGGGAGCATACGTTCCTGTGCCTATGCATAGGAGTGTGCGTGCGTGCGTGCTTTCATGCTTGTGATCTTTCATGCGATCCTACGTACGTGCGATCGTGCCTGAGTTTGTGAGTCAGTGGGTGTGTGCTTGTGTGTTTTTTGAATGTGTACTTGTGCGTATGCCGATACGTGTGTACGGGTGTACGACCGTGCGTGCGTGGGTACGTGCGTGAATATGTGTGTGCATGCATAAAAGCATGCGTGTGTGTGTGAATATGTGCGTGTGTGAGTGTGTGCGTGCTTGCATCCGTGTGTGCATGTGTGCGTGTGTGCGTGTATACATCTGTTCGATTGTGCATGCATTCATGCATGCGTGCGTGTGTACGTGCGTGCATACCAGCGTATATTTATGCATGCTTCTGTACGTGAGTGTGCTCGAGCGAGCGTGCGCATGTGGATCTGTCTGTGTGTGAGTGTGTTCAATCTTGCGTGCATACGTGCATGCTTGCACGTGTTGCATGTGTGTATGAAAGTGAGTGTACGTGTGTGCGTGAGTGTGTTGGAACGTGTGTGCACGTGTGCCTGTTTACGTGTTTGCTTATGTGCATACGTGCATCCATGCATGTTTATGTGCGTGCCTGCGTGCCTGCGTGCGTGCGAGCGAGCTTAAGTGCATACGTGCGTACGTTCGTACGTGTGTGCGTGTGTGTGTGCATACATGTGTGTGTGCTTGTCAGAGTGCTTATCTTTGTAAGTGCGTTAGTTGGTACGTGGGTTTGTTTGAGAGTGCGTGCCCATGTGCACTTAGTGTGTGCATGTTTACGTGAGTGTGTTCGAGCGTGCGTGCGTTCTTGAGTATCTGCGTGCTTACACAGGTGTGTGCTTGCGTTCGTGTATGCGTGTGTGTGTATGTGCTTGCATGCGAACGTACGTTTGTGTATGCTTCTGTGCTTGAGTATGCTCGAGCGAGCGAGCGTGCGCATGCGGATCTGTCTGTGTTTGAGTGTGTTCTAGCGTGCGTGCATGCACGTGTTGCATGTGTGTGTGAGAGTGAGCGTACGTGTGTGTGTGCATCTGTGCGTGAGTGTGTTGGAGCGTGTGTGCACGTTTTCCTATTTACGTGTGTGCTTACGTGCATACGTGCTTGCATACGTGTTTACATGCGTGCCTGCTTACTTACCAGCGAGCTTGAGTGCGTGCGTGCGTACATGCGTGCTTGTGTGTGTGTGTGTATACATGTGTGTGTGCTTACCAGAATGCGTGTCTTCGTAAGTGTGTGTGTTTGTACGTGAGTGTGTTCGAGAGTACGTGCCCATGTGCACTTAGTGTGTGCATATTTACGTGAGTGTGTTTGAACATGCGTCCGTGCTTGAGTGCCTGCGTGCTTACGCAGGTGTATGCTTGCATTCGTGTGTACGTGCATTCTTGTTTTCGTACTTGTGTGAGTGCATGCTTGCATACGTTCGTTTGTGTGTGCATGTGTGCATGCGTGTGTGTTTACGTGAGTGTGTTTGTTCTTACATTCGTATATGCTAGCTTGCATGTGTGCGTGCAAGCTTGTATGGGTGCTAGCGAGTTTGAGTACGTGTGTGCGTGTGTGCTTGCGTGCATGTACATGCTGGCCTGCGTGCTTACGGGTATGCGGGCATGCTTGTGTGCCTATGTACTTGCGTGAATGCATGCATGGGAGTGTGTGTGTGTTTGCATGCATAAGTGCGTGCTTGTGTGCGTTCGTATGTGCTTGCATGCATGCTTACGTGCATACGTGTATGCACATTTGTGTGCATGCGTATGTGTATGAGAGTGTGTATGTGTGCTTGAGTGCATGCGTGCATCCGTGCATCTTTGAGTGAGTGTGTTCGAGCATACGTGTGCGTGTGCGTGCTTGCATGTGTGATTACGTGCATATGTGTGTGCGTGAGTGTCTTTGAACGTGCATACAAGTGTGCAAGCGTGCAAACGTGCATTCATACTTACGTGCGTGCCTACGTGTATATGTCCATGCGTGCTTACGTACGTGCGTGCCTACGTGAGTGCTTGTGTGCGTGCCTACGTGTGTGCATATGCGGGTGTGTGCTTACGTTCATACGTGTGTACTTGCGTGCATGCGTACATACGTAGGAGTGTGCTTGTGTGCGTGCGTGCTTGCAAACGTGCGTGCATGCATGCGTGCTTGCATGTGTACATGAATGCATGCATGTACTTGTGTGTCCGTGCGTGAGTTTGTTCTAGCATGCGTGCGCATATGCCCACGTGCATGCGTTGGTGCGTACGTACATGCATCTGTGAATGTGTGCACGTATACATGCATCGCATGTGCTTACATGCATGCATGCGTACGTGCGTGCATGAGATTGAACGCACGTGCGTGCATGAGATTGAACGCACTTGCGCTCATGTATGGGAGCGTGTGTACGTGCGATCGTGCCTGAGTTTGTGCGTCAGTGGGTGTGTGCTTGTGTGTTTTTTGTATGTGTACGTGTGCGTACGTGAATACGTGTGTACGAATGTACGACCGTGCGTGCGTGGGTACATGCGTGAATGCGTGCGTGCATGCATAAAAGCATGCGTGTGTGTGGGTGCGTGTGTGCGTGCTTGCATCCGTGTGTGCATGTGTGTGTGTGTGCGTGTATACGTTTGTTCGATTGTGCATGCATTCATACATGCGTGCGTGTGTACGTGCGTGCATACCAGCGTACGTTTATGCATGCTTCTGTGCGTGAGTGTGCTCGAGCGAGCGTGCGCATGTGGATCTGTCTGTGTGTGAGTGTGTTTAATCGTGCGTGCATACGTGCATGCTTGCACATGTTGCATGTGTGTATGAAAGTGAGTATACGTGTATGCGTGAGTGTATTGGAACGTGTGTGCACATGTGCCTGTTTTCATGTTTGCTTACGTGCATACGTGCATGCATGCATGTTTACGTGCGTGCCTGCGTGTGTGCGAGCGAGCTTAAGTGCATGCGTACGTACGTTCATACGTGCGTGCGTGTGCGTGTGTGTGTACATACATGTGTGTGTGCTTGTCAGAGTGCGTGTCTTTGTAAGTGCGTTAGTTGGTACGTGGGTTTGTTCGAGAGTGTGTGCCCATGTGCACTTAGTGTGTGCATGTTTACGTGAGTGTGTTCGA
Source organism: Dipteronia dyeriana (assembly GCA_032871835.1). NCBI lineage: Eukaryota > Viridiplantae > Streptophyta > Magnoliopsida > Sapindales > Sapindaceae > Dipteronia > Dipteronia dyeriana. Next base: position 16,080,458 of record CM065297.1, read on the forward strand.
GTGTGCGTGCGTGCTTGAGTACCTGCGTGCTTACGCAGGTGTGTGCTTGCGTTCGTGTGTACGTGTATGCATACGTGTATGTGTACTTGCGTGCATGCGAGCGTACATTTGTGTGTGCTTCTGTGCTTGAGTGTGCTCGAGCGAGCGTGCGCGTGTGGATCTGTCTGTGTGTGAGTGTGTTCTAGCGTGCGTGCGTGCACTTGTTGCATGTGTGTGTGAATGTGAGCGTACGTGTGTGTGTGCATCTGTGCGTGAGTGTGTTGGAGCGTGTGTGCACGTTTGCCTATTTACATGTGTGCTTACATGCATACGTGCTTGCATGCGTGTTTACATGCGTGCCTGCGTACTTACCAGCGAGCTTGAGTGCGTGCGTGCGTACGTTCGTGCTTGCATGCATGTGTGTGTGTATACAAGTGTGTGTGCTTACCAGAATGTGTGTCTTCATAAGTGTGTTTGTTTGTACGTGAGTGTGTTCGAGAGTGCGTGCCCATATGCACTTAGTGTGTGCATATTTACGTGAGTGTGTTCGAACATGTGTCCGTGCTTGAGTGCCTGCGTGCTTACGCAGGTGTATGCTTACATTCGTGTGTGCTTGCATTCTTGTTTTCGTACTTGTGTGAGTGCATGCTTGCATACGTGCATTTGTGTGTGCATGTGTGCATGCGTGTGTGTGTACATGCGTGTGTTTGTTCTTGCATTTGTGTATGCTAGCTTGCATGTGTTCGTGCAAGCTTGTATGCGTGCTAGCGAGTTTGAGTACATGTGTGAGTGTGTGCGTGCGTGCATGTACATGCGGGCCTATGTGCTTACGGGTATGCGGGCATGCTTGTGTGCCTGTGTACTTGAGTGAATGCATGCATGGGAGTGTGTGTGTGTGCATGCATAAGTGTGTGCTTGTGTGCGTTCGTATATGCTTGCGTGCATGCTTGCGTGCATACGTGTATGCACGTGTGTGTGCATACGTATATGTATGAGAGTGTGTATGTGTGCTTGAGTGCATACGTGCATCCGTGAGTGAGTGTGTTCGAGCATACGTGTGCGTGTGTGTGTGCGTGCTTGCATGTGTGCTTACGTGCGTATGTGTGTGCGAAAGTGTCTTTGAACGTGCATGCAAGTGTGCAAGCGTGCAAGCGTGCGTTCATACGTACCTGCTTGCCTACGTGTATATGTCCATGCGTGCTTACGTGCGTGCGTGCCTACGTGAGTGTGTGTGCGTACGTGCGTGCGTGCCTACGTGAGTGTGCGTGCGTACGTACGTGCGTGCATACGCGGGTGTGTGCTTACATTCGTGCGTGTGTACTTGCGTGCTTGCGTGCATACGTGGGAGCGTGCTTGCGTGCTTGCATGTGTACATGAATGCATGTATGTACTTGTGTGTCTGTGCGTGAGTGTGTTCTAGCATGCGTACGCATATGCCCACGTGCATGCGTTGGTGCGTACGTACATGCATCTGTGAATGTGTGCACGTATACGTGCATGAGTGTGAACGTGTGTGCTCACATGTGCTTACATGCATGCATGCGTACGTGCGTGCATGAGATTGAACGCAAGTGCGTGCATGAGATTGAACGCACGTGCGCTCATGTATGGGAGCGTGTGTACATGCGATTGTGCCTGAGTTTGTGTGTGACTGGGTGTGTGCTTGTGTATTTGTATGTGTGTGCTTGTGAGTATGTGAATGCGTACGTGAGGGTGTACGATCGTACATACGCGGGTGAATGCGTGCATGCATGTGTGTGTGTGTGTGCGTGCTTGCATGCATGTGTGAGTGCTTGTATCCATGTATGCATGCGTGTGTGTGTATGCGTGCATGCGTGTGTGCGATTAAGCATGCAATAGTGCATGCGTGTGTATGTGTGTGCGTGCATGCGTGCATGTGAGCGTACATGTGTACGTGCTTCTATGCATGAGTGTGCTCGAGTGAGCGTACACGTGTGGATCTACCTGTGTGTGAGTGTGTTTGAGCGTGCATACACATGTTGTGTGTGTGTGTGTGTGTGTGTGAAAGTGAGCGTACGTATGTGCGTGCATCTGTGCGTGAGTGTGTTGGAGTGTGTGTGCTCGTGTGCCTGCTTACGTGTGTGCTTACGTGCATACATGCATGCATGCGTGTTTACGTGCGTGCCTGCGTGCTTGCGAGTGAGCTTGAGTGCATGCATGCGTGCGTTCGTATGTGCATGCATGTTTGTATGCATGCATGCGTGTGTGGTTACGAGAGTGCGTGCGCTTGTGCGTGAGTGTGTTCAAGAGTGTGTGCCCGTGTGCACTTAGTGTGAACATGTTTGCATGAGTTTGTTCGAGCGTACGTGCGTGCATGAGTGCCTGCGTGCTTACATGAGTGCCTGCGAGCTTACGCGGGTGTGTGCTTGCGTTCGTGTGTGTGTGCATTCTTGTTTTCATGCGTGTGTAAGTGGTGCTTGTATACGTGCGTTCATTCTTACATTCGTGTGTGCGTGAGTGCATGCGTGTGTGTGTACGTGCGTGTGTTTGTTCTTGCATTCGTGTTTGCCAAGCTCTAGTATACATGTTTGTTCATGCGCACGTACGTGTGTGCACGCATGCGTGAGTGTGTTCGAGCGGGCTTGTGTACGTGTTAGCGTGTGTGCGTGCTAGCTTGCATGTGTGTGAACGAGCTTGCATAAATGCGTGTGTGCCTTGTGCGTGTGTGCGTGTGTACTTACGTGCATGTACATACGAGCATGTCTGCTTGTGGGAGTGTGGGCATGCTTGTGTGCATGTGTACTTGCGTGAATGCATGCATGGGAGCGTGTGTGTGTGCATGCATGTGTGTGTGCTTGTGTACGTGCTTGTGTGCGTTCGTACATGCGTGCGTGCATACATACATGCACTTATGTGTGCATGCGTATGTGCATGAGAGTGTGTATGTGTGCTTGAGTGGGTGCATCCGTGCATGAGTGTGTTCGAGCGTGCGTGCGTACATGAGTGCCTGCGTGCATGTGCATGCGTACGTGTGTCCTTACGTGCATGTGTGTGTGCATGAGTGTCTTCGAGCGTGCATGCAATTGTGCAAGCGTGCGTTCAAACGTACGTGCGTGTGTGCGTGTTTATGTACATGCTTTCTGGCGTGCATACCTGCATGAGTGCGTGTGTGCGTGAGTTTATGCATGGGTGCATGCTTGCGTTCGTGGGTGTGTACTTGGGTTCGTGCATGCATGAGAGCATGCATGTGTGCTTGCTTGTGTGCGTGCGTATGTGCATGTGTACATGCATGCATGCATGCACTTGTATGTGCGTGCGTGCATGAGTGCATGTCTGTTATGCATGCACTTGTATGTGCGTGCGTGCATGAGTGCATGTCTGTTTGAGTGCGTGCATCAGTGTGTGGATGTGTTCTAGCATGCATGCGCTTGTGCCTACTTGCGAGCGTGGGTGCATACATACATGTGTCCATGAATACGTGCATGTATGCGTGCTTGAGTGCCCATATGTGTGCTCGTGTGTGCTTACGTGCATGTGTGTGTACGTGCGTGCTTGCATGCGTGTGTGTAGAAGCGTGCGTACGTGGGTGCATGTGTGTGTATACGTGCGTGCTTACATACGTGTGTGCATGCTTGCATGCGTGCGTGCATACGTACCTGTGTGCATACATACGTGTGTGCGTGTGTGCATGCGTGCATACATGCTTATGTGTATGCGTGAGAGCGTACGTGTGTGTGTGCGTCTATACGTGAGTGTGTTCGAGCGTGTGTGCGCATGTGCCTATATTCATTTGTGCTTATATGCATGCGTGCGTGCATGCGTGTTTATGTGCTTGCCTGCGTACGTGCGAGTGAGCTTGAGTACGAGCATGTGTTTATGCGTGCGTTCGTGCAAACGTGTGCATGCGTATATGTGTTCATGATTACGTGCGTTCATGCATGCATGCGTCTGTGCTTGCGTACGTACGTTCATATGTGATTGTGTGCATGTATGCATACGTGTGTGCTTACGAGAGTGCGTGTGTTCGTGAGTGCGTGCATTTGTGCATGAGTATGTTCAAGCGTGTGTGCGCATGTGTGCTTAGTGAGTGCATGTTTGCGTGAGTGTGTTCGAACGTGCGAGCATGCATGAGTGCCTGCGTGCTTGCGTGGGTGTGTGCATGTGTTCGGGTGTACGTGCGTTCATTCTTATTTTCATACGTGTGTGAGTGCGTGCTTGCATATGTGCATGCATGATTGCATGAATGCGTGCATGTGTATATGCTTGCGTGAGCGTGTTGCGTGCGTGCGTGCATACGAGTGTACATGTGTGCGTATGTCTGTGCGTGAGTGTATTCCTGCGTGAGTACGTGCATGTATGCTTACGTGCATATGTGCGTGTGTTATTACGTACGTGTGTGCTTACGTGCATGCGTGCATGTGTGATTATGTGCATGCGTGTGTGCATACATGCGTGCATGCGTGCGTGCATACTTGCTTGCGAGCGAGCTTAATTGCATGCATGTGTTTGTGTGTGCGTTCGTACAAACATGTGCATGTGTGCTTGCGTTCATGCAAACGTGTGCATGCATGCATGCGTGCCTGTGTGCGTGCGTGCGTGCCTGTGTGAGTGCGTACGTGCGTGCTTACTTGTGTGCTTGCGTACGTACTTTCGTGTGTACGTGTGTGCTTGTGAGAGTGTGTGTGTTCGTGAGTGCTTACGTTTGTGCGTGAGTGTGTTCAAGCGTGTATGCACGTTTGTGCTTAGTGCGTGCTTGTTTGCATGAGTGTGTTAGTATGAGTGTGCTTGCATGAGTGCATGCATGCTTGCGCGGGTGTGTGCTTACATTCTTGTGTGCGTGCATTCTTATTTTTGTGTGTGTGTGAGTGCATGCTTGCATGCGTGTGTTCGTTATTGCGTTCGTGTGTGCTTACGTGCGTGGAAGTGTGTGTGTGTACGTACGTGCGTGTGTTTATGCTTGCGTTCATGTGTGCCATGTGTGAGTGCGTGTGTTCATTCGTTCACACTTATGTGCGTGCGTACGTGGGTACGCGTGTGTACGTGTGTGCATACGTGTGTGAGTGTGTTTGAACGAGCTTGTGTGCTTACATGTGCGTGTGAGCGTGCATGAGTGGGAGCTTGCATGCGTGTATGCGTGCATGCAAGCTTGCATATGTGAGTACGAGCTTGCGTGCATGCGAGTGAGTTTGAGTGCGCGCATGCATTTGTTCTTTCATACGTGTTGTGTGCGTGCGTGCAATTACATGTGAGCCTGCCTGCCTACCTGCGAGAGTGAGGGCATGCTTGCGTGCTGTGTACTTGCATGCATGCATGCGTGGATGCATGGATGCGTGTGTGCATGCCTGCATATGTGAGTGCTTGTGTGCATTCGTACGTGCGTGCGTGCGTGCGTGCATGCGTGCCTGTATACGAGCATGCACTTGTGTGTGCATGTGTACGTGCATAAGAGCGTGTATGTGTGCTTGAGTGTGCGCGTCCATGTGTGAGTGTGTTTGAGCATGCATGTACGTGCGTACGTGCATGTGTGAGTGTGTGCGTGTGTGCGTGAGTCTCTTCGAGCGTGCATTACATGTACATGTGAGCTTACGTGCGTGCCTGCGTGAGTGAGTGTGTGTGTGTGTGCGTGCGTGCGTGAATGCGCAGGTGTGTGCTTGTGTTCGTGCATGTGTACTTGCGTGCACGCATGGGAGCATGCTTGTGTGCGTGCGTACGTGTGTGCATGCGTGCGTGTATGCATGCGTGCGTGTATGCATGCGTGAGTGCATGTGTATGTACATACATGCATGCACTTGTGTGTGCGTGCGTGCGTGAGTGCGTGCCTTCTTGAGTGCGTGCATCAGTGTGTGAGTGTGTTCGAGCATGTGTGCGTATATGCCTACGTACGTGCGTGGGTGTACGTACATACGTCCATGAATGTGTGAATGTATGCGTGCGTGAATACGCACATGTTTGTTGGAGTGTGCTTGCTTGCAAGCATGCGTACTTGCGTGCATACGAGTGAACGTGTGTGCGCTTATGCATACGAGCGTGCTTGTGTGCTTCAGTGTGTACGTGAGTGTCTTCGAGTGTGCGTGCATACGTACGTGCGCTTGTACTTGTATATGTACATGCGTGCTTACGTGCGTGCGTGAGTGCGTGAGTGCGTGTGTACATGCATGTGTGTGTACTTACGAGCGTGCGTGTGGTCGTTAGTGCATGCGTTTATGCTTGAGTATGTTCGAGCGTGCATGAGTGTGTGCTTAGTGTGTGCATGTTTGTGTGAGTGTGTTTGAGTGTGCATGCGTGTTTGTGCGGGTGTGTGCTTGCATTCACGTGTGTGTGCGTGCGTGTGTGCTTGCGCGTGTGTGCTTAGTGCATGCATGTTTACGTAAGTGTGTTCGAGTGTGCGTACGTGTTTGCACGGGTGTGTGCTGGCATTCGTGTGTGCCTGCGTGCGTTCTTTTTTTCTTGTGTGTGTGAGTGCGTGCTTGCATGCGTGCGTGTGTACGTGCGTGTTTAAGTGCATGTGTGCACGTGTTACGTGCGTATGTGCATGTGAACGTACGTGTGTGCATGCATCTGTGCATGAGTGTTTTTGAGCGTGCATGTGTGCTTGCGTGTGCATGCATGTGTGCTTGCGTGTGTACTTACGTGCATGCGTGCATGTGTGCTTAAGTGTGTGTGCTTAAGTGTGTGTGCATCTGTGCATGAGCGAGCATGCGTACGTGTGCATACGTGCTTGCATGCGTGTTTACGAGCTTGAGTGCGTGAATGTGTTTGTGTGTGCATTCGTGCAAACGTGTACATGCGTGTGTGCGTGCATGCATACGTGTGTGCTTGCGAGAGTGTGTGTTCGTGAGTGCGTGGATTTGTGCGTGAGTGTGTTCAAGCCTGCATGCGCGTGTGGGCTTAGTGCATGCATATTTGCATGAGTGTGTTCTAGCATATGTGTGTGCATTAGTGCCTGCGTGCTTGTACGGGTGCATGCTTGCGTTCGTGTGTGCGTGCGTTCTTATTTTCATGCATGTGTAAGTTCGTGCTTGCATTCTTGCGTTCATTCTCGCGTTCATACGTGCGTGCGTACTTACGTGTGTTTGTGCTTGCGTTCGTGTGTGCCATACACTAGTGCCCGTGTTCATTCGTGCACCTTGTGTGCTTGCGTACGTGTGTGCACACATGTGTGAGTGTGTTCGAGCGAGCCTATGTGCGTGCGTGCTGTCGTACGTGCGTGCTTGTATGAGTACGTACGTTCATACGTGCATGCTTGCATACATGTGTGCATACGTGCGTGCATGCGTGTGTGCAAGTGTTTGTGCATGCGTACGTGCAAGTGTTTATGCATGCGTGCGTGCATACGAGAGTGTGTATACGTGAGTACGTGCGTCTGTGTATAAGTTTGTTCAAGTGTGCGTGCGTGTGTGTGTGCATATGTGTGTGCTTACTTGCGTTCATGTGTGCGTGAGTGTGTTCCAGCATGTGTGCACTAGTGCAAGTGTGCATGTATAAGTACGTGCGTGTGTGCGTACATGCGTACATGTGTGAGTGCTTGCGTGCGTGCATGTGTACATACTTGCGGGCGTGCATGCATGCGTAAATGCTTGTGTACGTGCGTACACGCTTGCCTGCTTGAATGCATTCATGCGTGCATGCATGCATGATTACATTCGTGCGTGTGTGAGTGCGTGTTTTCAAGCGTGCATTAGTTCTTGTGTTCATGCTTGCGTGCGTGCGTGCGTGCGTGCATACGTGCGTGCGTTCATGCTTATGTTCGTACGTACGTGCATGAGTGCATGCGCGCCTGTGTGCTTGCGTGCTTTCGTACGTGCATGCTTTCGTACGTGCATGCTTACGTGCGGATGTTCGTACGTGCGGATGTTCTTACGTGAGTGGACGCGTGCGTGCGTGCGTGCTTGTGTGCGTGCTTGTGTGCGTGCGTGTATGTGTGCATACGCGTATGTGTGCGTGCACGTGTGCCTGCGTGTGTGTAAGTGCATGCATGCTAGCCATTGTGCATGCTAGCCATTGTGCATGCGTTCATGCATGCTAACGTGTGTGTGATTATGTGTGTATACGTGCCATCGTGCATGCATGAGTGCTTGTATGTGTATGTGTGTGCACGAGTGCGTACGTGCAAGTAAAAGTGTGTACCTGCGTGCGTGCATTTATTTGTGTGTGCGTTCGAGCATGCGTACCTGATTGGGTACGTGCATGCATGCATGCCAGAGTGCGTGCATGTGTGCGTGCGTGCTTACGTACGTGTGTGTGCATTATATTAGGCTAGCGTACGGGCTTGCATGCGTGCGATCGAGCTTGAATGCGTTTGTAAGTGCAGGCATGCTTGCGTACGTGTATACATACACTTATATGTTTGTGTGTGCGTGTGAGTGTGAGCGTGCATGCTTGAGAGCTTGCATGCGTAAGAGCGAGCTTGACTGCATGTTTGCATTTGTTCGTGCATGTGTGTGCACGTGCGTGCATTTTAGTACGTGCCTGCGTGCCTATGGAAGTGCGAGCGTACTTGCGTGCGTTTGTACTTGCGTGCATGCATGCGTGGGAGCGTGTGTGAGTGTGTGCATGTGTGCGTGCTTGTGTGCGTTCGTACGTGCATGCATGCATGCATGCATGCGTTCATACTTGTATGCATTTGTATATGCATGCGTGTGTGTATGCTCGAGTTTATGCATCCACGCGTGAGTGTGTTTGAGCATACGTGTACGTGTACGTGAACGTGAGTACGTGTCTACTTACGTGCATACGTGTGTGCGTGAGTATCTTCGAGCATTCATGCGTGTGTGCAAGCATACATGCATAAGTGCATGTGTGTGTATATGCATGTGCTGGTGTGTGGTAACGTTCGTTCATTCGTGTGTACTAGCTTACGTGCGTGCATGGAAGCGTGCTTGAGTGTGTGCGTGCTTGTGTGCGTGCGTACATACATGCATGCGTGCATGCATAAGTGTATACGTGCAAGCATGCATTCATGTGTGTGTGTGTGTGTGCGAGCATGTGTGTCTGCTTGTGTGCGGGAGTCTGTGAGTGAGTCTGTTCGAGCATGCATGCGCATGTGCATGCTTACGTGAGTGCGTTCATGAGTACATACTTGTGTGAGTGCGTATGCGTATGCGTGCGTGAGTGCGCACATGTGCTTACGTGCATGAATGCGATTGAATGTGTGTCTGCTTGAGTGCGGACGTGCTTGTGTGCGTGTGTACTTGTGTGCGTGCATGCATGGGAGAATGTGTGCATGCTTGTGTGCTTTCATACGTGCGTGCATGCATACGTGCGTGCATACGCTTATGCAAGTGCGTGTTCGTGCGTGCGTGCATGGGTACGTGTGTGCGTGCATACGTATATACATGGGTGAGTGCGTGCTCGTATGTGTGCGTTAGTGCGCATGTGTGTGCTCGCGTGTTCTTGCATGCATGCATGTGTACGTGAGTGCATATGTGTGTGTGTGCGTAAGTGCTTACATGCGTGTGCTTATAAGTGTGTGCGAGCGTGCATGCGTGCGTGTGCGTGTTGCGTGTTGCGTGTTGCGTGTTGCATGTTGCGTGTGTGTGTGCATACTAGCGTACGTGTGTACGTGCGTCTATACGTGAGTGTGTTCGAGCGTGCATGACCATGTACATACTTGCGTGTGTTCTTACGTGCATGCGTGCGTGCATGCGTGCGTGCATGCTTGTTTGCATGTGTGCCTGCGTACGTGTGTGCGAGCTTGATTGTGTGAGTGTGTTTGTGCGTGCGTGCGTGCAAATGTGTGCATGCGTGTGTGCGTACTTGCGTGCGTGCACGTGTGCGTGCATTTGTGCTTGTATTTGTACGTTCGTGAATGTGTGCTTACGTATGTACGTTCATACGTGCGTGCGTGCGTGCGTGCTTGCGTGCGTGCATGCATGCGTGTGTGCATACGTGTGTGCATGCGTGTTAGCTTGCAAGCGTGTGTGTGTTCTTGAGTGAGTATGTTCGAGCATGCGTGTGTGTGTGTATGTGCTTCTGTGTGTTAGTTTGTTTGAGCATGCGTGTGCGTGTGCATGCGTCTGTGCATGAGCGTGTTCGAGCATATGTGCACGAGTGCATGCGTCTGTGCGTGAGTTTGTTCGAGCGTGAGTGCATGCGAGCGTACGTGTGTGTGTGCGTCTATGCGTGAGTGTGTTAGAGTGTGAGTGCACGTGTGCCTGCGTGCCTGTGTGCTTACACTAAAGCGTGTTTGCGTGTGTGTCTGCGTGCGTGATTCTGTGCGTGCGAGCGTGCAAATACGTGCCTGCGTACTTACGTTCGTGCAAGTATGTGTGCGTTCGTGCTTGCGTACGTACGAACTTGTGTGCCTACATCCTTGCGTGTGTGCGTGCGTGCGTACATGCTTGGGTGAGTGTGTAAATACATACGTGCATATGTGCATACGTGAGCGGGTGTGTGCCTGCTTGCGTGCGTGCATGTGTGTACGTGCGTACGTGCGTACATGCTTGGGTGTGTGCTTGTGTGTTAGCGTTAGGTGAGCGTACGGGCGGGTGGTCGTGCGTGCGTTCCTACGGAAGTACCGGTGTGCTTACGTACGTGTACGCTTGTGTGCGTGTGTGTGTTCGTGGATGCGTTCGTGAGTGCGTGCACGCGTGCATGCGTTCGTACCAACGCTTAAGTGTGTGCACACGTGATCGCATGTGCACATGTGTGCGTAAATGTGTGCACACGTGTGTGTGTGTGCCTACGTGCTTGCGTGGGTGCCTACGTACATGCGTCCGTGAATGCGTGCATGCATACGTGCGTGAGTGTGCACGTATGTGCTGGCGTGTGCTTGCATGCATGCATGCGTACGTGCGTGCGTGGGAGTGAACGTGCGTATGCTTATGAATGGGAGTGTGTGTGCGTGCTTGTGTCCATGTATACTTGCATGCGTGCTTGTGTGCTTCCATATGTGCGTGCATGGATGCGTGTGTGCATATGTGCATGCATGTGTGTGCATGCGTTCGTGCACGTGTGTACGTGCGTACGTGCGTACGTGCATGGGAGCATACGTGTGTGCTTGAGTGCGTGCGTCCGTGCGTGAGTGTGTTCAAGCATACGTGTGTGCTTACGTGCGTGTGTGTGCGTGTGTTCATGAGCGTCTTCGATCATGCATACGCGCTTGCAAGCTTGCGTGCATACGTACGTGCATGTGTGCATGTAAGTGTACATACGTGCATGCGTGCGTGCGTGCGTGCATGAGAGCACGGGTGTGCTTGCATTCGTGCGTGTGTACTTGGATGGTTGCATGCGTGCATGCGTGCATGTGTGCGTGCTTGTGTGCGTACGTACGTGCTTGCATGAGTACGTGTGTACGTGTGTGCGTGCATACGTGCATGCACGTATGTGTACTTTCGTGTGTGCGTACGAGTGTGCGTGTATGCTTGAGTGCGTGCGTCTGTGCGTGAGTGTGTTGAAGCATGCTTGCGTGCATGCTTGCATGCCTGCATGCGTACATGCGTGCATTCGTGCATGTGCACGTACATGCGTGCGTGAGTGCGAGCACGTATGCGTGCGTGAGTGCGAGCACGTATGCGTGCGTGAGTGCGCACGTGTGTGCTCTTGTGTGCTCGTGTGTCCTTACGTGCATGCATGAGTAATTGCGTGCATGCGAGTGAACGCGTGTGCGCTCATGCATGGGAGCGTGCATACGTGCATTCGTGCGTGAGACCATGTGTGGGTGCGATCGTGCCTGAGTTCGTGCGTGAGTGCATGCGTGCTTGTGTGTTTGTGTGTGTGTGCTTGCACTGATGTGTGCCTGCGTGCGTACGAGCGTGCGTGTGCAGGTAAGTGTGTGCATGTGTGTGTGCATGCGTGCTTGCATGTATGTGTGCATGTGTGTGTGTGTGTGTCCGTGCATGTGTGCATGTGTTTGCATGCGTGCATGCGTGCATGTATGCGTGCTTGCATATTTTGAGTGCGTGCGTGCATGCGAGAGTACGTGTGTGTGTGCGACTGTTCGTGAGTGTGTTCAAGAGTGCGTGCATTTGTGCATGCGTCTATGCGTGAGTGTGTTCGAGCATGCGTGCGTGTGTTCTTGCGCGTGTTGCGTGTGTGTGCATGTGAGTGTACGTGTGTGAGTGCGTCTGTGCATGATTGTGTTAGAGGGTGCATGCGCGTGTGCCTGCGTGCGTTACGTACATGCGTGCGTGCATGCATGTTTGCATGCGTGCCTGCGTGTGTGCGAGCGAGCGAGCTTGAGTGCATGCCTGTGTTTATACGTTCGTTCGTTTGCAAACGTGTGCGTGTGTGCTTGCGTGAGTGCGTGAGTGCATACGTTCGTGTGTGCGTGCATACGTACGTTCGTGTGTACGTGTGTGCATACATGCATGCATGAACGCATGCACAATCGCTTCTTTAGAGTACAACGATTTGAACCGGGAAGCAATGAAAGCAAGCTCCTAGCTAGTTTGGACCTCCTGGAGGAAAAGCAAGATCGAATAGCTAAAAAGGTAGCAATCTACCAAGTCAGAATTGCCAGGTACTTCAACAAGAGGGTTAAAACCCGAAGCTTCAAAGAAGGGGATCTGGTCCTCAGGAAAGTGACGTTGAACACCAAGAAGAGGTTAGACGGGGTTCTATGGCCCAACTGGGAAGGACCCTACTTAGTAAAGATGGTGAACCATAATGGGGCGTACAAGCTCGAGGATATGGATGGCCGACTCATCAACCATACTTGGAATGCGGACCACCTAAGGAAATTTTACCCTTGAACATGGGACTCAAGAGCAGGCAACCTCCGACTAGCTTTTTTTATTTTTTCTTCTGAAAGTATTGTACTCCATCTTCCATATCAATAAAGCTTGCCTTTTCCTATTTACTCCTTCTTCAACTATGTCCTACAATGATTTGGGTCTACATGGAAAATTTCAACATTATCGCCTCAAGACCAGGGGTAAGCCGGGGAAGCCCCCTCGCTACTCCTGATGCCTCGGCCGGGCACCCCCCCCCCCCCCCCCCCCCCCCCTCCAAGAAGGGTCTGAGTGTAAGAGCATAGTTTTCGTCCAGATCTCGAGACCAGGAAATAGCTAGATAGCTCTCCTGATGCCATGGTCGGGCTACCACCCCCAAGAAGGATCTAAATGTAAGAGCATAGTTGCCATTCAGATCTCAAGACCAGGAAATAGCTAGATAGCGCTCATGATGCCTTGGTCGGGCTACCACCCCCAAGAAGGATCCGAGTGTAAGAGCATAGTTGCCATCTAGATCTCGAGACCAGGAAATAGCTAGATAGCCCTCCTGATACCTTGGTCAGGCTACAGTTCCCCCCAAGAAGGAATCGAGCGTGAAAGGGCGGAAGCCCTCCTGATCACGAGCCCAAGAAGGGGGCTAAACAGGTCTTTACTTGAATGTTCTATTCGGGCTATAGCCCCCCAAAGGAGCTCGGAGATGGAGAGCTCGATTTACTTAAACTTTAAATGCTCCTATTATTTCACTAGCTCTCCTTGATATAGGGTTACTTACTACAGCAGACCCACAATCAAACAAGGGGACTGTCAACAGAAGAAGTTGAGCCAGGAATTTCATTAGTATGGGGGCTCAATGCCAACAGCTTTTTTTTCTTATATTATTTTTCCCCTAAAGATAGCTCGTTTCGATATAAAAGTTGGACGACCAAGCAAGTACATGCAAGCCAGAGTTAGACCTGAGATTAAAATTTTATTATCAAGTATGGGAGTCTATCCACCAACAAGGCTACAACAGGCAAGGGAGGCCTAATCCTTGGTTCCGGGCTACAAAAGAAAAATAATAAAAGATCAAACTCAGTTGAAGATGGAATGCCCACCCCCTTTTCCGGGCATTTAAAATAGATCTCATGGAAGAGAACTCAAGCTTCTTCGTCTTCCTGAGGGCCTTCAGCTTCCTTCTCCAAGGGATGGACCTCGCCCCTGCAGTCGCTGCTCATCCTGATCAGCTGTATCTACCGATTCCGCCACTTCCTCCTAGGGATCAGTCCCGACTGCCTCGGGGTCAACAAGATCTTCCTCCATAATTTCATCGATCACCGCCATAACTTTAGGTGGTATAGCTGCATCAAGAAGACTGGTCACCTACTTAGGGACTTTCCCGCCTTCTGTTGGCTCAATTCCTAAGAGCACTGAGGGGGGATCTCAGGCTTCAGCAAGGCCTCATTCTAGCTCCTCGTTGTGAACCCCCTTCGAGGATTCGCGGGACCAGATACTGGAAAGTCTGGAATAGAATGAGGCAGATCTGGCACCTCCAACTGCTTCCCAGCCCCCTCCCCAGAAGGGCCAGCTCCATCAGTTTCGGAATAAGACATTTCCGCAGCCCGTGACATGACATCCGCTCTATCCCAGCCGGCAATACTGGAGAGATCGAATGGGGGAGGGAGAGCCTCTGTAACTTGATAGGAGGCATAGAAATACCCATCGCTAAAAGGCGATTCCACTTCAGCTTGGAGCTGGGTAATTCGAGCCTACAAGTTTTGGTTTTCAACATCTAGGGCATTCACCTCTCTCCTCCAGTCATCCCGCTGGCTAGCCCGCCGCTTCGACAGGAGAGTCTCTTGATCAAAAGCTCGCTTCAGCCTCTCATGATCGCATTGAAGCTCAGCTAGCTACATCTCCATTCCTTGTTGGCTGGAGGTCATCTCTTGGACCAGAGTCTGAGCCCGTGCAAGCAACCCCATGGCTCGCTCAGCTTTAGCCTCATGGCCAGCTGAAACTTGAAAGCCTGCAAAGGAAAATCAGGTTAGAAAATGACAAGTCAAGCAGCTCAATGAAGAAGTAAAAGCGATAATTACCTCGGCTAAAAGGGCGGACCCTTTGGTGATCATGATGTCCACTGGCATCGCGGTGATCCTAGAAAGCCCGCCGCCTGGACAAGATGCGAAAAATTGCTTCAGGACCTCGTCCTGACCCACAGAGCTATATTTCTGGTGGGGGCGAGAAGGGGAGACCTCGGAAAAATCGGTATCGGGCTCCTTAGGAACCTCGACTACTCGGGATACAACTGGATCTGCAGAGAGGGGTAGCGGGACTCGAGGGGCATCGTTTGGAGCAATAACTTCTGGAGGAGGGGCAAGAACAAACTTATTGAAGACTTGAGAAGCAGACCCTCCTCGGTTTAGAGCCTTCGCAGCCCGAAATGCCAGAAGAGCCATCTTGGACTTCACCTGGGAAGGAGAGGGGGAAGGAACGAATGGGGCAGCTACCTTAGTGGTTGACCCCCCCTTCTTCGAAACAGTCAAGAGAGCTCCTGGGGATGATCTGAAAGGAAGAAGAGGTATCCCTGCTTGTAGGGCTTCACGAGAAGCTGGAGCAACAACAAACACTGTTAGATAAAAAATCAGGATCATCAGAACTGAACCCTCCAATAAAAAAACAAGATAGATCGAGATACTCACGATGGGTAGCACCGGATATCCGCAGGTACCTGTTTACCCTGCGGGGATCGAAGGGGTCAGCGGTCAGAAACTTCAGATTCAAATAGTTCCGAGCTAGGATGGTCTTCAGCACGGCTTCAGACTCATCAGGTAAGGAATCCCGACCCTAGGTGGGTTTGTCACTAAAGGCAATGGGAATCTCGAGCTCATGCTCGCCGACAAAGACGGAGCTCCCCCAGTCTCCCCCCGCCAATACCCATTCTTCTTTCCAAGCGGGGTCCTTCTTTGAAGCCCCGGGGATGATAAAATTGAGCCTATTTTTAATCTTGGCATAGAATTAGCCTTGCAGGACTTCTGCCAGGCTACCGATCTGGAAAATGAAGGCGAGCTACTCAGCCCTGGGCTCCCTGGTGACGCTGCTCAGCTCGTATTCCTCCCTTCACAATACCAGGAAACCAATTAGATGCATCCAGAAGCCGGGCGTCAGTTGAAAGGGAGCCAGCTGAAGGGCATTGAGAGCCCGTCGTAGGGTGGGGTGAAAATGGAGCCTCACCCCGCTCTCAAAAGCCGTGACATGGATAGGAAGCTTGCCTTTTGGTGGGCTAAAAGCATCGTAGTTCCGATAGGGGACGGTTAGAGAAACAGTATCAGGAATACCATACTTGTCCCGTAGAGCCGATCGACTGAGGGTAGACAGTAGAGTCGAGGATGACCCTGGGTTCGAAAGGAAGGGTTATCACTGGAGAAAGCTCCCCCACCTTGACTTAAGCCCTGCCGACCGCATCAAATCTCTCCCCGATGTCAGAGTCTTCATCAACTAAGTTTAGAGGGTTGTCAGGCCGATTCAAAAAGCCAGAACAGATAGAAGCATTCCTGTAAGAACGACGGTGCTGGCAGAGGGGGGAAGATTCCTCATCACTTGAAATCTCTCGCACCCGCTTAAGAGGAGCTAGGTTAGGGCCTCCGGAGCCCTCCACCAAGGCATCAACACTATCTGTGGAAGTCGACATTGATGGATAATAGAGACAGAGAAAACAGGGAAGAAGAAATTTGAAAGTTTGAAGATTTGAGGAAGTATGAAGAAAGTGACGGTCGGGCCGGGCTTTAATAGAGGTTTATTGGCGATATCCTCGGGAAGATCACCTGGAGCCGTATTACAGTCGTTTTTCTTCGAACAACACTCAGTTTCAAATTCAAAATGTTGGGTAGTTAATGATAAGATTTCACTCTCATTAATTATCTTGATGGCGAAAAAATTTCTCAACTAAACAAGGAATCTGACTCCAACCCCAACTCTACCACCGGTGTTCAAGTCAGAGGGGACTTCTGTTAATAGTGAAATTTGGCTAGGGATCAAAGAGAAATTTTCCATCCATAATCGACAATCATGAAGCCCGAAAATACCATAAAGCCACCCCGTAGGAGCAGGGAAGGCCGGTTCGGCTTCAAAGCTACCAGAAGACAAGCTAGGTACGACCTGGACGGAACCTCACAAGAGTACTGAAAGTCAGGCTTCTCCAGACCATCTATCGGGGAACCTCGGCTCCGAGGTCGAGCTCCATAACCACTCCGTAAATGCTAGGGGAAGTCTCCAAGCTCAAGAGAGCTTCAAAAGAAGCGCGCCAACCTCTCCAGAAGACCGTTGTCCTTGCTGGACATAAAGGAAGAATCATGCCTAAATCTACACTACCCCGGCTACCTCCCAAGAGGGTCTATAAGAGCACCTCAAGCCTCCAAAGGTCAGGTAAAATCCATTTTAAGCTTCTAAGAACAGATCCAGAGCAGAGATCTACCTCTCTCTATGGGTCAACAGGCAGCTGGCAGGGTAACCTCCATGAAGATCCATGACACGAGTGCACACAGGATCATCTCCATAAAATATTTACATGCACGTCAAGAGTTTAAATTAAAATAAGGGAACAAACTTATCTTCGTCAATGATATCATCGAATTTGGAAACAATTCAAATTTAAATAACGAATCCCGCCCGATAAGGAGGGAACAGATTCATGAGATTACGGTAGAGTATTCGCAAACTAAAAACCTACTTGGACGACATATATATGTAAAGCCAAGCAAGGTAAAAGAGGAGAAGAAAATGAACGACAGAGACAGAAAAATCATAAACAACAGATATATACATAGAATGAGGGCCTAAATTCTGATTACATAACACAGTCACCTTCATCTCCACTATTCGACAGGCACCAAGGTGCCACCACCCTACACCTCCGAGAGATTGTGAGCAAACAAGAGAGTTATTTGTATCTTAAAGCAATATATCAATAATAAAGCTCTCATTTACTGTTATTGCCACTCGTCTCTCTCTTAAACAGGTCGGAAACCAGCGGTACCGACCCCGGCCACTGCTTTCG